>APFE031202691.1:415948-435226 GCA_000404065.3 Pinus taeda | reverse complement strand
AAAGAACTTTGACTAGGTTGAATTATACCAGCCTCTAGCATTTCTACAACCATACGTTCAATTTCACTCTTTTGGGCATAGGGATATCTGTACGACCTGATGTTTGGAGGAACACTTCCTAATCAAATGAATGGCATGATCATGATCACAAATAGGTGGGAGACCTTTGGGAGTCTCAAATACCTTGGAATGATTGTCCATGACTTTTTGGAGATCTGGAGAAATAGATGTGTTCGATGTGGGAACATCTAGCGAACATAATTGTGCAATTACACCTCGTTGTTCCTTCTTTAGAAGCTTTTTCATATCGTTAGAGCTGATTATCTTTCCCGGTTTCCCTGCAATACCCCTTAATTCAACTTTCTTTCCTTCCACAAAAAATTCATGAAAAGTTCTTGAAAATTAAAAGCTATTGTACCTAAGGATTGTAGCCATTGGACTCCTAATACAACATCAGTACCACCCATTGGAATGGAAAGAATTAGGTTATTCAATACATATTCTCTCATGGATAGCTTGATATTATGGCACTTTCGAGAGAAATGTATGGTTCCTCCACTTGCAACTATCACTTGACACTCTGGTGTTGGATACAGGAAGCAATTCAATTCCTTTGTTATCTTACAATGAATAAAATTATGGGTACTTCCTGTATCAATCAACACTATTACCTTTTTTTTCTTGATATTTCCTTCTATCTTGAAAGTTTGAAGAGTGATCATTCCAGGTAATGCATTACAAGATATGGGCAGATTCATTTCTTCTTTATCTAAGGTTTGTTCCTGGAGTATATCCTCTTCTTTTTACATTTCTTGTTTCTTTTCTTCATCCTCTTCACAATCTATGTAGAATAATTTCTTCTCAGCACACTTATGACCTTTAGTGTATTTTCTATCACAACTATAACAAATCCCTTTTTCTCTTTTATCTTCCAATTGTTTTGGTGTCAACCTTGTAGGTTGTGGAAGGCTAGGGGCAACAACACTTCCATCATGCTGGTGTGAGTGGTAGGCTTCCTGGTTGCCAAATTTGCTTTCCATTTTTCTTGCTAACCTGAATGCCTTCTCCAATGAATCAGGTTCCCAAAGGCAAACCTCATGTTGGATATTATCCTTTAAAGTCCCTATGAACACATCAATCCTATGCTCCTCTGGAATTTCTTTTACCGGTATGTTGAATTTTTGGAAGTCATCAATGTGCTCCATCATTGAACCCTTTTGTTTGAGATTTATCAATTGGCTAAAAAAGGTGTTTTTTTTGTATCCTCATAATGTGCTATCATTTCTTTTGTAAAAATTTCCCAAGTGACAATTTGTTTACTATAGAAAAGCCAACGATACCGTACAAACTGATTTGGTTCCAAATATAAAGTTGCAACACATACCTTTTGTGTGTTTTGCACATTATGGAGATCGAAAAATTGCTCCATCTGTAGTATCCATGTTCCAGGATCCTTTCCATCAAACTTCCTCATATTGATTTTTGGAACATGGTGGATCTTCAATCCAACTTTAGAGTCTATGAAATCACAATTAACATTTCTTTTGTTCTCATCGTGACTTTCCTTTACTACCCTTTCACCATTAGTGACCATTTCTTGTAGCAACTTATTCAAACTTATCTTCAATTCTTCCATCTTATCGTCCATGCCATTCATCTTAGTTTCCATGCCATCCATCTTAGCTTCCATGCTATCCATCTTAACTTGCATTCCATTCATATTAGCTTCCACGCCATTCATCTTGACTTCATTTACCTTTAGTGAGAGTGAAATCTGTTGTACTTGGTCTTGTAATTTTTATATATCATGTTGCATTTCTTCCTCTTCTTCACAAGTCATGCTAGAGCTTTCAGGTTGCTTACTAGGTGTTTCCATTTTCTTTCTTCAGGGCATGAATTAATGCTAATAATTCTTCACTATTCACTTTGAATTCCTTCAAACTAAATTCTCCAAACCAATCTTATGCAAATTTAAAAGAAAACTACACACCTTCTTTTTCACTTTGTAAGAGCTTGATATTGAATCTATTGTATCTCTATAACGACGGATCTCGAATATCTAAACTATCATCTTGTGACAACCCTTTAAGTCTTCTTTCTAACCCCACAAGTCTGATCAAGATTGGATTCTCCAAGGAAGATTTATGCCAAATCTCCCACAGTGACCTGATTATAGACTAGTTCAGTAGAAATAAATTGTACAACATGCCACATATCATTTTTTCAACCTTAGTACCTGAAACGGATACACCAAAAACTACAAGTCGTCCTCTGTCTGAAACTTTTTATGAAATTGCAATCGGATGCTCAAAACAAAAGTTATGACGATTTTCCCCAGGCCACCTGTTTGGAATGTAATTCTAGAGTCTGCAAAACCCTAACTTCCTCAGATCATATCTCCCCAAATATAGCGAGACAAGCTCTAAAATTCTGACCCGAAGTGCAGAACGATTTCAATTCAAATAGGGTTTTTGTAGCTTCTGAAACGTCGCATAAAAAACATTATAGTGAAAATGCCACGATGACCTGTTTGGAGTAGCGAAACCCTAGAATCCAAACCTCTAATACCAAATGTTAAGAAACCAACTCACAAAAATATAGAAAAGATAGATCAACGCCTTAGAATTTAGCCTCTTTGAGAGGGTAACCTCCTTTACATTATAACAATGAACAATTCTTGAATGATACAAATGAATAAACTTCCCTTCTATATATAGGAGTCTAAGGGGTCACAATATAATCAATTTGACATAATAGTAATAACATAAGGGCACAAAAATAACAATAGTGGATTTCTATGGAGCATACTAATAACAATATGGGGGCAATAGGGGCACAATAATAACAATAAGGGATATAATGACAATAGTAATGGGGGAATCACTAGTATTATAGGGGCTTAACACTTACCATGGAAATTCACCCCATCTTATCATGGAAATTATTATTATAGTTAAAATACTATGGTTGATTAATAACACATACCAAATAAACTATAACTCATTTCATATGACACTAGTTTGTATGGCAATTTTTTTAATTGATGAATTAAAAGGGACAAAAAGGCATTATTACTTTAGAAACAAATCTCAACCTTGATTTGTGTATACCATTAAGAATATTTTAAAATATTAATAATTATTGATAATTAAATTCTAGAATCTGTATTTCAAAATAAACATGTTTATCAAAATAATAGTTGTAAATTGTGTTTTGATATATTTATAGTTTAATTATTTTATGTTTTGAAGTCGGCAAAATGCACTGAAAAGAAATTTCCTAAAATGGTGAAGCTCCATTTATTGCTACTTATAACTGTAAATTGTGTTTTGATATAGTTGTATTTTAATTATGTTATGCCTTGGAGGGAAAATCTGAAAGGAGATTGCTTAAAAATTGTGAAGCTTTACTTATTGCTACTTACCAGCCTATATCATATGCTTCTAGAGGGATTGGGATCAAATTTCTTCAAGTGCAAACTTATTTTAGAGTGAAAAAAACAATGTGTAATTTTATGTTTAAATTATGTTTTTGAGTGTTATTGAGATTACATAACATGTGTATTGGATCATTTTATCAACCCACATTAAACTAGTTTTTTTGTTATTAATATATTTGTAAGTAAACATCAATATTAATTCATATTAAAATATTTTATTCATAACCAACATTGGATATTTATTCTATACAATATTAAAATATTTTCTTTTAACATTTTTTTTCTATATATAGATATATATGAAGTTGATATCACTTAAATTATATTAGGTAATGGACAAATATATATATATGACATTGTTTTTTATTGAGAGAAAATTTATTATTATTATTTTAAGAGGGACATGCATACTTACACATCGCCTTCACACTTGATTGTAGAAAGGCTATAGAATGAACCTTTCTTTTCAATAACTGTAGATTGTGTTTGATGTTCAATTATTTGATATTTTAGACTTGTTTTTGGTAATTATTTTTTGCCAATTTTATTTTGGTAAATATTTCTTAAGAAAAAATTATAAATTTATTTGTGTCAAAAACATATTTTCGATAACCAAATATTACAACCTTATTCACAATTATTAAAAAAAAAAAACCAGACAGCTAAGCTATATACCTAAAGGGGAGAGAGCCTAACCTTGCCTACTTTCGGAAACCTCCAGATTTCCTTGTTACAGTTGTCCACCCTCCCTAACATGCTCACAGGATAAGATAGCTGCTAGCTGTGGATGATCGTTATTGGTCTCCTATCCTACATGTCACAGATAGTTCTGGGCCTGTTCTGCACAGTTGCAGGGATGAATACCTAAAGGGGAGAGAGCCTAACCTTGCCTACTTTCGGAAACCTCCAGCTTTCCTTGTTACAGTTGTCCACTCTCCCTAAGATGCTCACGGGATAAGATAGCTGCTAGCTGTGGATGATCGTTATTGGTCTCCTATCCTACATGTCACAGATAGTTCTGGGCCTGTTCTGCACAGTTGCAGGGATGGTCCTTGCCCTAGGGCCTGCTTGCTTCCTCTCCAGAGACTCATTCTATCTCTCTGTTTACCGAAGGCAAACGAACTTTAAGAAACGTGTACTGTACGAAATTTTATGTACAATTATTGGATCGGTGCTTCCTCCCAATGAAATAGATCGCTCCGAGGGAGCAGATATATGGAAATCGTGATTGTCCGAATGAAAATCGCAGACTATTTACCTTTAAGTCTGAACCACTCACTGGGTTACAAATTTGAAAGGAAGTATTACTAGTTGCGGATTGAAATAGGGTTGAATCTATTTTTACTATAAAAATATTATTCAATTATTCTAATCAAATTAGAAAGAAAAATATTATCTTTCTATTTAATATTAATTATTAATAAAATGATAAATCATATTTTATTTCTTTTACAAATATATAGATATGAGTTATCAATCAACACTGTATATAAAAAACCGTCTATCATGATTTGAATATATGGATTACTTTTTGTAATGATATGTTATTTTGAATTCAATTATCGAGTTTATTTCAATTGATATGAGAGTAGGAGTTTATTTCAATTGATATGAGAGTAGTGTTATAGTAGTTGTTAAAGTTGATTTATAGCTCAAACGTGATTAATGATAATATTAAATTAATAATTAATGATTTATTATTTAAGAAATAATTGGGTAAAGAATTAATGTTGAAAAGAAATAAACTAGTTATATTTTATTTCCAAACTCACTTTTAAAATATATTATTTACCCTCATTCTTATGGGCAGGTTGATCATTAATTTTTTCAAAAAACTTAGGTAAATGCCTCATATGGAATTTAAGCAAAACAATAATGAATGTTGTAACATCCCCTAAAATATTAATATAACATTTACCATTTATGAGAATATTTTTATTCTAATTTGATTAATGATTTGTTTAATTTGTTGAAACGTTATAGTTAAATCAAGAAACAGTTAGGCTTAACTACTTTGTCATTTGTTATATATCAAATATCTATTTTATGGAGGGAAATGAACTTTTCTCTATACTCTACCTCTCGCTCAGTCATTCTCAAACGGGTCTCTGAGAGAGAGGCTTTGTAACCCCATGAACCTTTTCCATTTCCAAGTTTGACAAAGCGTCAATTTCTTGGAGTTAGTTTTCACTATCCACTTTTGATCATGCTAGTGTCTCCTATTTAATCTTCGGCCCAAAAATTACATCATGTCTCCATTTTCCATGCATAAAGAATTGTCAGGGGCCATTTATCAGGTATGCTAACCAGTTCATTTCCCCACTGGATTTTATCTTTATTCTCATCAGATTCCTTGTTACAGTATTGGTTTTCCCATGACGGGTCATCAAAAGGCTTGTAGAATACATGGAAAGAGGAAAAGACCATTCACATTCTTTTTTATGGAGTCATTTTTGGATGGGAAAATCAACTACAATTAAGATAAGTAACCCATCTATTTTCTTGAAGGAAAATATGTGTTTAAGATAAGTAATATGTTATTTTCTTGAAGGAAAATATATGTGTTTAATTGGGTGTTTTTGAAAAAAAAAAAAAAATATAATATATATTTATAATATATATAAATATATATATATATGGCATGCAGCGAGTTATGTGATAAATATATGAATATTTGTTGTGTCTTTTGAAAGATAAGTTACTATATTTTCTTAAAAAGAGAAAATATAAGTTATTATATTTGTCTAAAAATGAGAGTTTATATATATCACTACATGTAGATAAATATTGTGATTATATATTTTTCTTGGTAGAGAAAATATATTATTACATGTAGATAAAGATTGTTATTACTATATATAGAAAATAATTGTTATTATATATATTTGCAACATTAAAAGATAACTAACCTTTCTTATCTTTATATAACAATGCATATGTCTTTTATGTAAGAAATGATAGGATGCATGGGCTTTTCTTAAAAAGGGATTTCGTAGGGGTGTAGGAAATGATAAAAATCCAAGTTGTTTTCTTGGGAGTGAATATATATTAAAGAGGATAACTTGTGAAATAATTTCATGGGTGGTGAAAAATAAAAGAGAAAAGTTAATTAGATTATTTTTCTTGGAAAGTGGAATTTCCTTTTGAAACGTGTAGTTTTAATGCCTACCTTATGTGTTTATAAGACATGCCTACCTTATGTGTTTATAAGACATAATTATTTGTTGAAGAAAAGATAAGTTAATTATGTTAATTCCTTTGCCAGGGGTTGGAAAAGTTACATCTTTTGGTGGGTAAAAAGATAAATGATGTGTGTTTTGTAAATTGGATCGTTTGATTTAATTGCATGGTTTAATGAATAAAAAGTTAACATTATTATTATCTTACTTCTTATGGCGAAAGGAAAGGTTCATTATGATACTTTCATGAAAGCAAATGCATGGAAACTTTGTTAAGATACTTTCTTGAAAAGAAAAGAAAACAAATGCATGAGAACTTGTACATACAATAGAGAAACTATGTTGGGTTCTTGAAAATAACACATATGCATAAGCATAGAAACAGCAATTGATTACATATATGAAGATATAGCTATTGTGTTAGATAGTTTAAAGAGAAACATAGATTTGTAGAACTATTATGTTAGATCTTTTAAAGAGAAATATGGATTTGTGTGTAGAAAAGAATAAGTATTATGGAAAATAAGTAGTCACTTGGAATAAATGTACCAGCTTTCCTTTGTAAAATACATATATCCGCATGCAAGAAATAATCACTAATACATTAGTTCTAGTTTAGAACAATGCATGTCTTTGTGCATACAATAGATTTTGTAACTATCTCTATCTTTGAAAATATGCTTTTTGAAAAGGGCCTTATATTTGCATGCATGATAATAATGTCTATCATGTTAGCTTCCCCTTAATAGGGAACATCTATTGTATTGGAAAGATTACTTAGTTACATGCACAAAGAAGAAGCTAAGGGGCTATCTCTCTTCGAATAAGTTTCTATCTAAGTACATGCATGATAAACAACGATATGTTTCTAGTATGTTTTAAGTGTTTCCATCTAATTACATGTATGATAAACAAGGATAAGTTTCTAGTATCTTTTAAGTGAAATGGAAGGTTAAGTGGTTTCCTTTGGATATGAATATGACGGGTGAGAAGGATCATAGTAATGGGATAATTATTTTGACATGCCTGATAATCATTTGTTTATACATGCACAATGTTGTTAGAAGAGGCATGTGATATTATACTTACATCTCATGTACGCACATGAATATATGTTAAAAGATCGCTTTTAAAGAATGATTATTGATTGATTAATACTTTATCTAATCATGTTACCAAATATTGTTGATGACATCAATGACAGGAAAGGATGGTGATTTGTTCAAAAGACAAATTATGTTTAACATTGTGGCAGATAAGAACTAATGGTCCATGCTGATGAGTACGAACTACAAGATGGTCCACTGATGGGGCAATCATGCCACAAGCATATAAAGAGCGTTCATTTGTGGATAAACGGTTTCATGATCATTATAATAGATTTTAGCTGGGCGTGTTGTATTTTAGTTGATATTTAACTGTAATATTTTGTGACAATGGTTAAGGGATGAACTCCCTTATATGCCATTGAGTTAAGGGTAAACACCCTCACGAGCATTTAATAATAAAATCAAATGTTTCCTAGTTTTCACCCTATGGGGTTTCCAGGGTATATCGGTGTTCAATTATGTGATTTCTTATTATGTCAGTTTGATGATGTGATTTCTTGCATAATGTGATGTTGATAATGTCAAGTATGTGATTAATTAATTTTGTTAAGGGAATGATGAAATGGATGGAAGATTACATCATACAATTTATGTTAATATACTACAAGAGTGGTGGTTAATGGTTACAAAATTTACTATTCCTCTACTAAAGTTACTTTATGTATTGATGAACATTCTATTTAATGGTTAATGAGGAATGTGGAATAGTGGTTTGGATAATTAACAGTGGGTAATTTGTGTGAAAATTTTCTAACTCCCTGCATTTTTATGTGAATTTTTCGGGGTATGTTACAAGTGGTATCAGAGCTAAAGGTTGTTGTACTAGTGCCTTTTGGAATTGGTAAGAAGAAAATAAATCAAGGTATGCCACCAGTGGGCATTAGCTTAGGTATGAGTCTAACAATCTACATATTGATATATATAGTAGACTACTTTTGACTTGAGATGTGTGATTCATGTTTGTAACCACATTAAAGAGTAGTAAATAATAAAACCTACTGCAAAACTATGTTAATGACATTTGAATCCTAATGAGGATAAAAGAAAATAAAACCTTTGTTACACTTGAACAATCTTGAACACTCACTAAGAAAAGTGACAATCAAATATAAACTTTTGCAAATATGTAAATATTAATGATACATTTAATGAACATGATGAAAGTTACAATGCACTATGCATTAAAATGGTTGGTAGGAAGTGATTGGTTAGTGTTGCATAACTAAAAAATAAAGCTTATATGCATGAATTGAATTTTATTTAAGCTTATTACAATTCGCAAACAAGTGGTTATGGTAGTTACTTCATGTATTGGTGTGTTAATGACAATACATTGTGGAAATTGGAAATGATTTGGAAAGTGAATACTTGTTAAATGATGCATATTTATGATTAATGTTGTTGATGGGATTAAGTAGTGGTAGCTTAATGGAAACAAGAAAAATTGTTGAGGTAAAACGTTGCAATGTGAATTGCAATTGTAAATGAGAACGTATAATGTTATATGATATGCATGATTGTGTTACTTGGAAAATCATAATGCATACAACTTATATGTCAACCATGTTTCATGTCAATCTAAATATTATGGATCCATGTTGAGGGTTAATTATAAATTCATGGTGTACACGAATGTTTCTTTTGTTAATGCTAATGTGCATATGGTTCATTATGATAATTATTGTGGGAAGGAGTGCTAAAGGATAAATTTTTTATGCCAGATAGTTGTCAACAATTATGAAAGGCCAGAAGGCCTTGGGTTGATGGTGGTTGCATGCCAAGAGGGGTTGATGTCACTTGCCTGCCCAGATTTCCTCTCCCTAGAGATAAATGATCTTACTAAGGGAAAAGAGTTGGCCAAGGTGGTGAAGAAGGTAAAAATCCTGAGGCAACTCTATTGATTTGGAGCCTATTAGAGGAGGCCTAAAATTCCTCATAGATGGGATGCTATCATAGGAATAGGCAAGACGCTGCCAAGAGGAATATTATATTGCACCTATTGACGGTGTTGGACCTGCCAACACGTCAAGGGGATATCCCCGGTAAGAGTCCTAATTAGACTTCAAACTGTTTGGTGTATGTTGGGCACGGGATCCCCCAAGGGCAGTTTTGGGACTTAGAGCCCAGATTTTGGTCCAATTTTGTACTTCCAATGTAAAGAATCCGCATTTTGTGGGTGCAAAGTGTGTAGTTGTTAAAGTGTCATAGGGTTGTCCACCCTTATTTTGATAACGTAATGTCGCCTGACGAAGATCTACCCATGGTTTGCGGACCATGGGATTGTATAAATAGAGCGAGGCTCTAAGTTAAGCAAAATACACAATGTCTAAGGAATGAAGATGTATGAGAGATAGCTCTGAAGTCTAAGTCTGAGTTTTGGGTCGTAGTGTAGGAAGAGGCTCTGTAGCTGAGTGTGCAAAGGCCTAGTAGTCCACAGCTAAGTACGCAGGCCCCTGCAGCTGAGTGCGCAGCGCGAGCCGAGTCTGTAAGCAATTGAAAGCATTAATAAAGATAAGTTTCTATCATTTATGCATCTTTATTTCCTATTTATGCATCTGTTATATTGGGTATTAATTTCATTTCTAATTCTTATATGATGTGCAGATGCGTATAACTGTATTAGTCAAGTGAATGCAAGTTAGAATATCTGTTTACGTGAAGATAATTAAGAGTTGTCAATAAGATAAGTAAGATACTTGGTGTAGTTTAGGAGATATCGCAGTTCGCTGCCCTAGAAGCATGAAAGGACTTCAACCCCTGGTTAGGGCTACGTGAAAGCCAATTGTACACTTCGTGAAGGTATTGAAGAGTGGAACAGAGCGCGAAGCAACCTACGCGAAGGAAGGTATAGTTGGACTAAACCGACATCACATCCATCTCAAGGGTGTGGAAACTTGGTTCCAACGTCCCCCCATACTGCTTCCGGTGAGACTTCAGTCTGCGCCCCGCGGGATGATGCTGAAAGGGCCAGTAGTGTAGGGATTTGTTTGTATAACTAACTTTAAACCTGGGTCAAGCCCCCATAAGCCAACGGAATCTGCATGAGATATGTGTGATGTCATATCATTGGAATCCAACTAAGAAATAAATCGAAGGCTGGTTGGACAAAAGAATTCATGAGTTCACAGCGCAGGAGAACAGAAACCCGCAACTATCAAAAGAAGAGTAGCTAGATAGCTACCTGTATATGGAGATCCACGCAATATTTTTTGCGTCCTTCCCTACTGAGCTATACGAGTGGATCGCGAAGCTAGTAGATAGCCAAGGAAGGTGGAAGCTTGACGGTCCTATTGTGTGGACCCCAGAGCTAGTGCGAAGGTTGGAAGCATCAGAGGATAAGATCGTGCGCACTGTCGATCATTGGCTCGAACACATTGTAGGAGGATTTGTTATTAAGTTCGTGGTTGACACTTCAATCAGTTATAGAGAGGCAGAGTGACACTTTCTCAAAGGACCGCGAGGTAAGTATGTAAAATCTTTGAATACTTGGATTAAAATGTTGTTTTGTGAAAAGCGGGTTATGCAGTTACCTTGATGTTTGGGGCTACACGAAGCGAAAAGGTTTACAGGAACGAAAGAAATAAGGGTCCAGAAAATAGCCCCTTGATTTCACCTCCGTGAGGGGACATGGAAGAGCTCGCAAAGGTCTCTCTGCGAAGTGTTATTCATCTGATAAGACAAAGAATTCCATGAATACCACCTCTGCCCACACCACCACCGACTTCACCTCCATCACCTCCATCTTCACCCGTACCAACTCCACCACCACCACGATTCAGCATTGCAAACACAGTGAAGTTTCCTGAGTTCAAAGGTTTGGGAAATGAGGATTCAGACCAATTTTGGTTCGTTGTAAGAGTTGTATGAGAAGCGCAAGGTGTTATAGATGACCATATAAAGAAAGTGACGTTGGTTAGAGCCCTACAAGATCGCATGTTGACTTGGTATATTAATTACTCCAACGATAACCCGAATGCAAGGATCGCAGATATCCAAACGACGCTAAATAGAAAATTTAGCAGGCCTAAGTTTGAGGTGCAGTGGATTGTGGGATTCAAAGAGATCACGATGCTACCAAGAAAGACTCCTTGGGAACTAGATCATAGGCTAAAATGTATGATCCGTGAAGCCAATATGAATCTGACAGATGGACAACATTGTGAGTGGTTTATAGCCTCGCTACTACCACACTTAAGGAGTACGTTATTGCAGCAGAAGATAACAACTCAGGCAGAGGCTTTGGATATTGCCATGAGACTTCATGAGACCCCAATGTAGGATCCCAACCTAAGAGTTCAGCAGATCCACGTGCAGCTGAAGAATTTGTGCCTTGAGATGCAGAGTCTGAAACAAGACAAGACGGTTTGACTAGAAGTGCACGAAGAAGTATGGTGCGTACAATGCAAGAGTCAGGGTCATGACAAAGACCACTGCCCGTTTTTTACAAATTATCTTGCAAGAGGAGGACCGATGCCTTTAAGGTCGAAAGCTCAAGAAGGACCTAGCGCGGCGCCTTCTTTTTGGTGCACTATTTTTCAAATAGCAGGAGAACATGCCACGGATAACTGCCACCTCTTACAGAAGTATATGCAAAATTCACAACAGTTGTTCTGCAAATTTTGTAGGTCGGTGGGACATGACGAGCGTACTTGCAGGAGCTATGAATTAATGATGGATAGGACTCCCACCTACAGAGTTCAAGCTGAAACGCGGCCCCTTGACCAAAATGCAGGGATGGCGCAGACAGGATTTTAGGGGCGTGGATAAGGCCGAGGTAGAGGAGGACTTGGTAGAGGTCACGAATAGTTGATTTTCTACAATTGCGGAGGGCTAGGACACTATGCCCGTGATTTCACGAATCGAACGTGCCCATCGTCCAAGTATTACACGTTGTTTGATCATGAGACAAAAGATTGTCCTACACTGATAGCTAGGACATGTGACAAAGGAGTGTTACCGCCTCCCCTGAATTAAAACCTGCAGATGATGAGGTTTGAGCCATGTAAGGAAGACCCGAATGTAAAAATGGTGCTCCAAAGTGGAATCGCGACAAGAGATGACAAGGGGAAACAACGAGAAGACAATACATGGGTTCGCAAAGCCCCGGCAAAAGAATTTGAGTTTGATTTGGAGCATGCTCGGGAAGCCTTCATGGAAGCTAAGAAGAGCTTCGTTGATGCCTCCACTTTAGGAAGCAAAGATAAACTGGAGCTAGAAATGGACCCATCTATGCTCACAACTTTCCTGAAAGCCTATATGAAGTTACTGCGCAACAGTAAGGCTATGAAAGGGTTACAGGAACTTATCAATAGATGCACTGGGACCGTGCTAGGAGAAATGCGCATAGTCTGGAAGATTGGAAAACATAAAACAAGGACAGGACGAGAAATGAGACTAACCATGCAGATCAGAGAATACAAAATGGATCAATTCATCATGGATTTGGGATCAGATGCGAATGTTCTACCGAAACAAACATGGAAGCGAATGGGGCGACCTGCGCTACAATGGTCTCCATTTCAACTAAGGATGGAAAACCAGCAGAAAATAATACCCATAGGGTGATTGTAGGGAATAAATGTGGATATTGCAGGAGCGAGCACGTTGGCAGACTTTGAAGTAATAGAGATTGTTCATGATAGCAATCCCTAGCCCGTGCTCTTGGGAATTCACTAGGCTACTGATATGAATGGGGTAGTTAATATGAAGAAGCAGAAAATGATCTTTGAGAAGAAGTCATTGCGCGTAATTGTACCCCTAGACCCTACTAAATGATCACGTTATACGGATCTAGTCCGCGACTATGAAAGTGATGATGATCTGCATTGTATCTATAAGATAACAGCACGAGACCAAGACTGGGTGAATCCCACCACGAATGGGCGGATTACATGGGAGTGCGAGACCTCCTGCACTTTGGACTCCGATGAGGAAATAGAGCACTGACAGAATCGATTACATGAAGTAACTATGCTAAATTGCAATATGATGACCAGGTCGCTACACTGTGTGTTGACAGAAGTAAGAGATCTACCTACTTATGATGAACTAAATGAGGTTGATGTCTTCTTGGATGCATTTGAAAGGGAGGTGCTGGAAAAACAATGATTCCAGGCCTTGGACTGGCTACTGCGTGCTACGCCCACGAGATGGTGGGGTACGCACAAGGGAAGTTTTGATGATTTGCACGAATGTAGGAGAATGATGCGAACATGATTTGGGAAGCCTAAGATGCGACTGACAGACAAGTATGATGGGCAGGAAGATCCGCACGTGCATCTAGCCTGTGCAGAGGCACATGTACTCCATGCTAAAATACCTAGTCAATGAGCATGTGTTGGGGGGGGCGAAATTGCAGATGCCTCTTAATGTTGGGAAGACATTATGTAGGAAGAGAAACTGCATAGAAGATTCTACACACAGAAGCATTCAACAAAGTACTGGAAATCGTGCTGACCAAGGTATGCAATGCGCAACGAAGTGATTGGGACCTACGCATACTAGCAGTGTTATGGGGTTATCGAACGACATGTAAGAAACTGATGGGACAAACACCCTTTAGGTTGGTCTATGGAGTGGAATCCGTAATGCCTATGGAATACATCGTTCCTAGTCTATGCATAGCAGGCTCACAGGTATGTGGATTGCGAAGCCCTGAAGGAGAGGCTCGCGCAGTTGGATGAGCTCGAAGAAGAGAGGTTTTTGGCTAGATTTCACTAGCAGGTCCAAAAGCAGTGCGAAAAGGCATGGCACAATCGACATATTATGTTGCACACCTTTAAGGTGAATGATTTGGTGTTATTGTATGATAGTAAGTTTTATAAATTTCCAGGGAAACGCAGAATGCATTGGTTGGGGCTGTATGTTATTAAGGGGATTATCGAGGGTGGCACAATGCATTTGGTAAAGTTAAATGGAGAGCACTTCCTAGGAAAGGTGAATGGCAGTCGTATGAAGCAATACACATGTGGCCTGGCCATCAGAGTAGCCAACAGAACAACAGTCTTAGTGATCCAAGAAGCTGAAAGGAGGCGCGGGACTATAAACTACTCTGCCTGGGAGCTACGCGATGTCAGGACTGCACGCAGTAGTGAATTGTCACAGGGTCCACGACAACGTCGGGACAGTTGCGCTGGTGTGTGAATTCACAATTTGATGCTTGGTTTGAGGCCAAATGGAGCGAGCGACAGGCATTTAAGGTGAATCTTATGGGCTAGATCCTTGAAAATATGTTGCCAATCTAGCAATAATGGACCGAATGTGGGGGCAACAGTCGAATTGAAATTCAAAAGGTGCTATAAATTACAAGTGCTTGTTTAGCAAACAACGCTTGGAAATTTAAGAACTAAGTTGTTGCGCGCTCAGGTATTCATGAACTGAGACTTATTCAAGACTCTGAAAGAAAATTTGTTGTTTGAGCAATTACTAGAGACACTGAGAGAACTATGGAATAGCACTATGTCAGAACCTGAAGAATCCATGGACACAAGAGTTATGATAGTCGAGGAAGCCGCACAGGAAATTGCGGAAGTAGAATCCTCTGAGAGCGCCGAAATAATCGTTGAGGTCCCTAAATCACTACAAACACCGAGACCTAAGAAGGATAAGCATGCCATGATACCAGTGCGCGTCTCACCCTGAAATTTGTTGAGGACCAAGCTTACATTGGAAGAAAAGGGGAAGGCCACTAATCTGGAGGTTGATGAGGAGGAAGAGTTTGAAGAAATCCTAGTGGAGGAGGAGAATGTAGAGATGGAAGTCGAAACCCAGGGTGCGGAACCTATCACCAGGCTGTCAGAATATGTTCCTCTGCGCAAGGTTAAAGACGAGGTGCCCAAGGATATAGATGAGAGCAAGATCTCTCTACAAAATCTGCTGCTCCCGGATGATATTGTGTTTGAGGGAGTGCGCTTGGGATGGGTTCTTGTATTGAAATTTGAAGATTGAGACCTCGCAGACCATGAGAAGTTCCGACATTTAGTGACTGTGAAGCTAATGCACCAGAATATGGACACGCCAGCTGGAATGATTGAATTGGAGCCACACAAATGGCTCAGAGGTGTCGAGAAAGAAAGGTTGCTAAACCTGCTCTGGATGTCGCATTACCATCGTGCCCCAGCGACTGTTTTTGTCATCAAGCAACTGCTCTGCTTAGTGCATGATGAGTGCTTGTGGCTGGAGGAGCCCATCCCCATCACAGACCATCTGATTCACCGAATAACATGGCTCCCTTACTTAGGTGCGGATCCAGCAAACATTTTAGAGGATCTAGCAAACATTTCAAAGGGAAAAGGTGGCAAGTTGTCCCTCGCAGAGGCAATGAAAAAGAAGTTTAAGTTGGAGAAGAAGAAGTGAAGGTATGCCATCTCCAGCATCAAAAACCCTACAATCAAGGTCGTGACGCAGATATTGGCAGGGAAGGTGATGCGGAAGTGTCACATGGATGAGGTGCCTTCTCCAGTGGTTTCACTAGTGGCATAATGCGCAAAACGGGTCCAGTTCAACTGGGCAAAATATCTATGCAGTGAGTTCCTTGCGAACTACCACAAGGCACAGGAGAAAGGAAAAACATTTCATTATGCATGGCTCCTGTTATCGATAGTACTGGTGGCATGGGATTTTTCTGAAGATAGCTAGTTCCCATCAATCCCGCAGGTTCTTCCAGAGGTAGCGAAGTACTCTTCATTGTGGGCAACCAAAGACGCACAGAGGATAAGGGAGAGCAAGATATTTTGGGTGCTAATGGAGATGAACATCAGGATGGGGATCAATCGCAAGCAGTGGTTATCGCCCACTATCTACAACAGTTTGTAGAGCTTTGCCGAGTTCAAAGCTGGCTTCCACCATGTCTTCATCAGGGCGCAGAAGGACCCTATGAAGATGTGGCATGAGTTACCATACTTGGCGATCGACAATGTAATTTTCGTGGTCCTTGAGTCTTGGCCGCTGGAGTGGCGCGCTCCAGCTCGCTACGCAATGGAAGTAGAGAAATCCACCACGCAGCGAAAGAAGGAAGAGGCAAAAATTCGGATGGTGCAGCTAGTGGAAAAGTGCAGGAAAGAAGAAGTAGTGACTGAGGTCCAGGTGGCACACAACGCTGCGACATTGGCGGAGAAACAACAAAAAACAACAGATGAAGAGCGTGAAGGACAGAAGTCACCTTCGCCAGCCACACAGAGAGAAGTGGGATCAGCCACACAGAGATCAATTGAGGGGTTGTCTTGGATTTCTCTTACTATGTCTTCTAATGGTGATACACTGGGAGGTGGATTCTGAATCAAATTTTCAATCATATCATCCTCAACTTGTAGTTTCCCCCCCATGGCGATTTCTAATATACAATGTGGTGCAGAATAAACTCCATCCTCATCCTCCTCCTCCAATGAGAGAGGTAGATCATGTTCTACCAAGGGTTGGGCAGGAGGATATAGGATTAACCGCTTGGACATGTGCCCATTCTTTATGGTCATGCTCCCAGCTTGGTAGCTGATGTAAGCATCGGTTGTAGCCAAATAGGGTCTTCCCAAAATGAGAGGATACCCAGTGAGCTTTGCCTTTGGCTGGAGAACTAAGAAATCAGCAGGGTACTCCCAAGAATCAATGGAGACCATCACATTTTCCACAATCCCCTCAAGGGTCATTGTGGAGCAGTCTGCTAGCTGCAGCACTGTCGTGGTCTTCCTCAAGGAGCCTTGGAGGTTAAGTTTGAGCATTGTGTCCTTTGCCATCACATTAATGGCAGCTCCCAGATCAATCAAGGTATGTGGGACCATTGTGCCATTGATGTAAAAATCAACTACTGGGCTTCCAGGGTCCAAATATTTTGGACAGATTATCTGCCCCAACATCAAGTTGTACAGTTGTCCTATGACATTGATGGTTGGGGCATCTCTCTTGTGCCTTCCCGGATGCCTAAAGCACTTCCCTTTGATCAACTTATTGTAGATAGGCACATCTTTTATGGCTTGAAGAAATGGCATATTCACACATAAATGTTTCAATTCTCCCAGGAGTTTAGTCTCTTCTGGGGTAGGTTGGATTGTCATGGATGGTCTCTCAGGAAAGGGTGGATTTTCTTTAGGTTCGCTTTCCTCTTTATCTTCCTCAACCTACCTGGGTGGAGGTTGGCTATCTGGGAGAACTTTACCAGATCACAAGTTAATTTCTTGAATCTCCACAGCATAAGTTGGGCATGATGGTTCCCCACTATACACTTGCTAAGCCTGTTTGTTGTTCTATTTCGGATTTGGCTAGGAAGGAATTTGGGGTTGCCTTGGTGGAACATAAGGTAATGGTTGTGGTTGGGCAATTGGCGGAGGTAGAAGAGTAGGAAGAGAGTTGTATTGGGGCCTCCACCCCTGATGAGATGCATTCCACTAAGGTTGCAGTTGAGCATAGGATTGAAATGAATGGGTGGTTGGTTGGGCATGATATTAAGATGTGAAGGACCAAGGAGGAGGCATGGACTAGGAAAGATGAGCAGGGGGGCCCAAGAAGGTATGGAGGTGACTTGGTTAGGGTCGTAGTATGCCTGAGATGTCCTTTGCATCCCTTGTTGGTATGGTCTAGGTCCATGTGGCCTCCTTTTGTTTATGTAATAGATTTGTTCAGTGACTCCTTTGGCCCCTTGGTATACACCTTTAAGTCTGAGAAAGGAAGGGCACTTATCTGTAGAATGATCTTCTTCACAGACTGAATAAACCTCTATAGATTTCAATGGGAATTCATTCCTAGGATGCCTCCTAGTGCATCTAGGGAAAAAAATGGCCAAAGCCCTCTTTGCTTCCTCTTGTTTTCTTTTGATATGTAAGGTATCCATTTGCATGGAAATATTCTGCAAGATCTCACTCTTGAAGTCTTCCAGCATGTTTCCAATTTCACCTTTAATGGATGAATTGGAAGAAGAGGTACTGGCCATGGGTTGACTCCCCCTACCTTTCTTTCTGGCTGCTCTAGAATGGTTCCTCAAAATAGTCTTTATGTCCTCATAGGATAGTTGGTAGATGTATCCCCCGGCCAGTAGATGGAGGGTGTCTAAAAGGTCTTCCCGAATTCCCCTGAGCAGGACCAACTTCAGAGACTCAAGGTCAAGTGTACACCTAGCCCTTTTGTAACAGAGCTGGAACCTCTCTTCATAGTCTTCTAGGGACTCATCACTTCCTATGGTCATTCGGAATATTTCTTCTTTAGTATCTTTTGACCTACAATAGTCTCGATACTTTTTGTTAAAGGCCTGCTGCATCTGAGCCCAAGTTGTGATGTTATTTCCAGGTAATCCCATGAACCATCACAGTGCTGCATCCTTGAGAGTAGAAGGGAACAGTTTCAACTTTTGCTCGTCTTCTGCATAGTCATAAGTTCAATAGATGACAGCAAACTCGAATAAGAAGGTGTCATGATCTTCTGAAGTCAGACCATGGAAGTGAGGTAGGGCTGAAGGACTTATATTCTTCATTTTGGTGTCCCCATTGGTCTCTCGAATGGGGAAGGTACCCTCTATTCTCTCTCCATTTCCCCTAGCATTTCTATTTTCAGCCATTGGCTCGAGAGG
>APFE031202691.1:405176-415665 GCA_000404065.3 Pinus taeda | reverse complement strand
TTTTCACTATTTTGAGGGTGTGAGAGTGGGTGGAAAAGGTGGATGAAGGTTGGAATGAGGTGTTAGGGTGCCTAAGGTATACCATGAATCACCAGGAGAGAGAAAGATGATTGGGTTTGCTCAAGGAGAGAGGAAGAAGTTCTATGAAAAATGAAGGAAACTAGGGCAGAATTGAGGTGAGGCTTGGGAGACCTATAGGGTATGGATCAAATGGAGGGTGTGATTGCTGGTAATCTGGCCTACTACTGGAAGAGATCTACTATATAAAAACTAATAGTCAACCAAGAAAATCAAGCAACCAATGAAATGAGTGCATCCTAGGAAAAACAGAGTTTTGCATTAAAATGGCCTAAACTATGATGTATAGAAGGAAATGTTGGGAAATTTTGTAAGAAAGGAAAGCATGCAAAAGGAATATTGCAAATCAGGAAGTGAAAATGATAAATAATATCTAAAGCAAAGCAAAACTAGACTATCAACCTACTAGAGAGCTGCAAACACTAGAAGTCCTAGGAATGAGGAAAATCTGTGTTTTTGGGGCAGCAAGAGAGTCTTGCCTCAAATCATGGTCCCAGAGGGAGGAAGAGAGGCCAATGTACTGTTGCTAGCCTTTTTAATATTCTCTAATCACTGCTTAACCTACTACAGAAAGCACAAATGGAAGCAAGCTACTAAATTATCAAAAGAAACCTATTCTTAACCATAAGATAAATACATCTAACAGCAAACTAATCTACAAATTGAAGTAAAGCATACAAATACAAGTAAAGAGAAGCTTGGTTGGTTGGATTGGGCCCTAACCCAAGAGCTTTAGCCCTTTGAGGTAACTCAGTGCTAGCTCAAAAAGGATTCCATCTTCATTATCAAAAAATAGCAAGATACATAAAACTATCATAAAATAGTAAGCTCGAAATTTGAGCAGAGTTTACACAAGAAAAAAAAAAGTCGACCCTAGTGAGGCCCTAGGCCTCTCTACTTATACATCTAAAGCTACCAACAACTTCCTTAAAATTAGGGAGGCTTGGCTCCCAAAACTTGAGATAACTATCAATCATCTTCCACTTGCTCGACTGCCTTCTAGTGCATGATTCAGCTGCTTGTACTCCGAGTTGAATGAAGGGGAATTCGAAGTGAGGAGAAATAAATGATGGGGATTCCCTCCTATAAGTCCTCTCCTCTATCTACTTTGAGTTATTGTTGTAGTTTGACCACTAGATCCTTGACTTTGACCTCGAAATTTATCAATAATCTGCATTAAATACATGTTAGACCACATGGCATAATAACTAACTCAACTCACCCTATAAGCATAAATATAATCTGGAAATAATACAATAAGCTAAGAGAATGGTTGATTTAACTAGGTTAGGAGGTAAAATGAGCCCATATAATTACCCATTTATGAGGCTCATCAATAAACATTTATGTTATGTGCAGCATGCTTACAACCGTGCTAAACATTCTTCTACACATAAATCTCCTTTTGAGACCTGTTTTGGTTTCATACCTAGGTCTCCCTTGGATTTTGTCTTTGAAAAAGACATAGTAGTTGCTAGACATAGTGATGTGGACAGAGCAACCAGATTCATTGAACAGATCCAAGAAATTCACCAGGCAGTGCAGGAATAGCTGGAAAAGAGCCAAGCAAAATACAAGGCAAGGCATGATAAACATCGGGTGGAGCACAACTTCCAAGTTGGTGATCAAGTCTGGTTGTATATCAACAAGGAAAAAATGAAAGGTGAAGGAATGAAGCTAAAGCCAATTAGGTATGGGCCTTTTAAGGTACTTGATAAAATTGGTAAGAACGCTTTCCGCCTTGATCTACCAGCATACATGCATATCTATTTAGTAGTAAATGTAGAAAATTTAAGACTATTTGAACCTTCATTAATTGAAGATCCTAAAGAGAAAAGTCAATTGCCTTCCTTTGATGATCTGTTGCCTGAATACCTCAATGAGCTGCAGGAACATACAGTTCTGGACAGGAAGGTGAGGACAACATGCAGAGGGGATGTGGAGTACCTTAGAATTGGACTCAAAGGTTCAAAACCTAGCAGTGCAAAATTGATAGAGATTGGGCAAGTGAGGCAGTTGTATCCTCACTTAAACAATGCTTGAAAACCAACTTTTGGTGGTCCAAAATCCTTTTCAGTGGGAAGGCATGATCCAAATGGATCCAAGAATCACTCTCTTTGTCTTCAAAAACTCAAAAATCATGACAAAGACCAAAGAAAATTGCATAGGGAAGCCTTTCAAAACACTACCGGGAGGAAAAAACCCGTGAAATCAATGAAAAAACAGAGTATCAGAGGTGCAACAAGTAATGGACAGTATCCGTCAGATCTGGCCAATCAACAGCCCAGATCTGAGTGGCAGATCACAATCGGTGGTAACCTTTGGCAGAGATCGGCGGGATCCACATAAGACTTGTGACGACGATCAGCGGAGACCTCATAGGAGATGTGATGGTGACAGGCAGGGTCAACGAGGACCGTCAATCAAGCGCGCAAATCGATGGCCCATGTTTCATCGCCAAATCGCAATCGATAAAATACAAAGGAGTGGGAGTTATGTATATATGCGACCCGATGGACTGAACCCGATAATATTATAAGCCATATTGTATGGATCTTGAGATCCGCCAAGCATCATTTTTTATGTATTTTCACAGTTTCGTTTGTTAAACGAAATGCAAAGGAGAAAGCACCGATGCGATAAGCCGGACCCGAAAGGGTACCTTAAGGCTATTATATATAATTTCAAGTCCGGGGAAAAGCCATTTCTAATGCATTGTCACAGTTTAATATATTTACGCAACACAAAGGGATAGATCCATTGCGATAAGCAACAACGACCAATAGGCGGACCCGATGGGAGAATAGGGTGGATTTAAGGACTTTTGAAGTCCGATACATTGAGTTTTGGTGGATTTTCTCTCTAAAAATACATTTTCATTGTGAAAATAGAGCGCGACTGTTTCAGGAGTTGCAGAGGCCTGAGGCACTCTTACGTTAGAAAATAGGTGGCCACCTCCTCTCTATGCGTTAAGCAATGATTGTATCACCCTAAAAGAGGGATTCAAAGTGGACAAAGGCCGGGGAGACCGAGACATGAGGATCTGAAACAAACAGGCAGTGCAGCATTGGCTTTGAAGCCATAGACAGAGAGCAAAAAAAAGGAGGCAGTATTGTAGGCAAATGCCAAGACAGAGTTAGGACAAAGACAGAGAGCATTGGGGGAGTATGTGTACTTAGAGAAAACTTGAGAGGTTCAAGTAAAGCTCTTGTTATTGTATTCTGTTGTGTGTGAGGCTTAGATTGAGCTCACTGTTGTAAAAAGAACTCTGCTTGAGGACATAATAGAGAGGCCACCACTGAAGGCTGTACCAGGAGATGTAGCCCAGGAGTATTGGGTGAAATCCTCATTAAATTTTTTGTGTTATGTGTTGCCTACTATGTTTTGTTTACTGCTTCATTGTATGTGCATTTCACAATCTTATCGATCCATTACATAAAATGACATAGACAAATCCATGCACATAAGTCTATAATACCTTATTATTTTCTTAGATCTCATTATCATATCGCTCCTCGTACTCAACCCCTTCCTTTTGTGAAAAACCTTTTGCCACAAACCTAGCTTTGTGCTTGTCAAGTGAGCCAACAACTTTATACTTGTTCTTGTAGACCCACTTGTAGCCAATTGGTTTGGTTCCCAATGGAGCATCAACCAACTTCCAAGTGTCATTATTTATCAAGGTGTCATACTCCTTTTGCATCGTTTTTTTCCATTCATCATGAGAAATGACTTCTTTGAAGGAAGTTGGTTCAAAATATGTAAAAAAATTCAGTTCACAGTCATAAGAAACATCCATATTAATAGGTGAGTCAGAATCATCTACATCACCTCCATTTTTCTTGGTTGAATTTCTTGTTCTTGTCTTTCCAACCTCATCAAGATGAACACTTTCAAGTGTCTTTGTCGGCCATTTTGGAGGAATTTTTTGAGATGGTCCAGGCTTCTCAGTTGACTAAGTTGGGCCTGAATCAAGATTGAGTCTCCTAATTTTTTCAATCACATCACTCAAAGTATCATCAGTGGTTGGAGCTTCATGTGGGGAAGAGAGTGCTTCAGAAGAAGATTCCATAGATTGATCCAATATAGGAATCCACACTTCAAGATGTGGAATTTGATTATCAAATTCTTGAAACAATTTTGCATGTCCAAATCTATCCAAGCGATCAATGCCGCTCAACAACATTGTCAATTTTGGAAGATTCAAGAAATATTACTTTTCTAGATACAACAAAATTTTTATTAACTTCATCATAAATACGGTATTCTTTGGAGGTATTTCAATACCCCAAGAAGATACACTTACAACTCCTTGCACCAAGTTTTTTCTTTGTACCTTTGGTATCAAGGCATAATAGGTGGAACCAAAGACCCTGAGATGCTTTACCGAAGGAATTTGGCCATACCACATTTCATAAAGAGTCTTGTTTCTAATAGCATTAGATGGACATATATTCTTTACATATACCGCACATAGAACTGCATCAGCCCAAAACATCAGTTTTACATTCATGAAAAACATCATGGAACGTACCATATTTAAGATTGTCCTATTTATTCTTTCAGCTACTCCATTCTGTTGGGGATTATAAGGCACAGTTGTTTGATGTTTTATCCCATGTTGGCAAAGATAGTTTTCAAATTCATTTTAAGTGTATTCTTATCAATACGAATGCATCCAATATGAGATTGTGCATCATTTTCAATGCATGTATGAAAGTTTTTGAATGTTTGAAAAACATCATATTTGTTCTTCAATAAGTAAACCCAACACATTCTGGTGTAGTAATCAATAAATGTCATCATATATTTATTTCCATTTGCAGAAGGAAAAGGCATTGGATCACATAAATCTGAATGAATGAGTTCAAGTTTTCTATGTGCTCTGAAATGTGAATCATGAAAAGATTGTTTGTTATTCTTTCTTAGAATACAAGCATCACATTACTTAGGTTTCCTAGGAATTGTAGGCAAACCAGTAACACCATTTTTCTTCAACAAGCTAACGCTACCATAGTTCAAGTGTCCAAATATAGCATGCCATAAAATACTTGATGGAAATGTACCTTCATCATGATGAGAACTGTATGAGAAATTTTGTGCACAGGTAGAGGTACCTTGTAGCTTCATAAGTCTCTCTTCTTCTATCGTCGTCATGACAATTGAGTGATCTGATGCTTTTCTAAACTCAACCTTGCCATCAAACATTTGAATGGAGTGTGCTTGTTGGTGGATGTGGACCAAGGACAACAAGTTTCTCCTCAGCTATGGGAGATATAAAACATCATGCAGAAGAAAGTTTGGAAGACCAGGCAATTTGAGGTTGATTGTGCCAAGCCCTCATGGATTGAGTTTTGATTTTTCTGCAAAGTATACTACTCCATCAACATTGTCGATAAATTCTTCAAAAAAATATCTTCTAAAGTTCATGTGGCAAGTTTCTCCTGAATCAAGCAACCAATCGTTTTTCCAAGAAGCAAGTGAAGCATTAAAAACGTCTTCATTTACTCAAATATTATAATGTGCCACAACATAGTGTGCGGAATCAGGTGCTTTACCGTTCTCTTTGTCATTGGTTTTACCTTTGGCTTGATTTCTTTCCTACTCAATTTTTTCCCAAGGCAAATTTCATGTGGATGCATCATGTGAACCATCTCTATTGCAATGTATGTAATGAAGATCAGATTTTTCTACTTGAGAGAGTCTACCCCTCTTGCCTCTGAAATTTCTTCTTTCTCTTCCTCTTCAACCACCTCTTCCTCTAGAATAATCTTGAGAATTATCCTTCCCTCTATGTGCAAAAAACACAACTTCTTTAGAAGACTGAGGAGCTCTCTTTTTCCCAAAAGCCTTCTCTCTCTTAGCAAAATTTTTCACAAGGAAGTCAAAGGTAATATCTTTGAGGTTTCCATTTTCTTGCAATGACTCAAGATAATTTGAATAAGTGGGATAAAGGGCCTTAACATAAAATATCAAATGAATGTCTAGCTCAACATTAGTGACTTCGATACCATTCATAATAGATCTTACTTCTGATGCTAAAGCAAGAGGATCATCATTTTGTAATTCAAAACTGAACAATTTAATCATTAATTAGACAACTTCAATTTCAGAGTGTGAGTCATAGAGTTCCTTCAACTTCTATAAGGCTTCAAAATCATTTGAAAATGGTGAAATATGGTGACTCAGTTCTTCATTTACAGATGATGAAATCAAGGCATAAGCCTTGTTGTTCTTTTTTTCCCAAATGGTGAACTCCTTATCTAAGGTGGGCTTTTCAGGTGCATTGTCTCCTACACCTTCACAAACTCCTTTCCACAACTCATTGAAAATGAGGGTGTGTTTGGTCTTCCGAGACCACTTAGGATAGTTCTCCATGCTGGTGAAAACCACTCCCACGATAGATATCAATGAATGCATTTTAAAATCTGTGTACTGTAAAATAAATGTACTTCTCTTGACAAGAAATGCACTTCTCGTGGTAATTTTGTAAAATGTTACAATTCTGATATATATAGAGCAAAGGTATTATATGAGGGAGATAGTATATGAGGGAGGTTTATATGGGAGGAGGGTTGTATGGGGGAGGGCATATATGAGAGAGGCGAGTTTGGGCCCCATGGTTATGACTATCGAGACACGTTATATATTAAAAACAATAATATATGGTATGGAAGTTGTGGAATATTGAAAGAATACAGTATTAAAACGCATATGACTTTGTGATACCAACGTGATACAATGTAATACATTCAACGGGTTCTCGAACGAAGACAGTGTGCTATGGGGATAGTTTTTTATGGAGACAACGTGCTTGTTCATCACAAATGAAAAAGACAATATGGTGGTCCATTTAAAATGTACTACGACAAAAAATCAGAGTTGCAGAACTAACATAACAATTCAGTACATATTCAAATTAGTAGTCCAATATGTAGATAGAATGCAATTATATATGAAAAAAGGGTGATCTTGAATTGCATGCATATTTTAGAGAACAGAAGCTTAGGCCAGCGTATGGAATTTGATGGGGACCTGGGATCAACAAAGTTCCCACACAAAAATGAGATATGGCAGTGAGGTATGGAGGGTGGTAGGGAGGATAGCGATATGGGAGCGTTGTATGGAAACATATGGAGGACTATTAGAGGGTGGAGGCCAAGTATGGCACTCATAGCGAAGGGTACGATGCTGAGGTGATGAGATTGTTGTGTGCTTGAAACCACTGCATAATACAATTATGATATACACAAGATAGCTAGGATTAGACCTGTATACAACACAGTCATGACAGCAAAGTCAATCACCTACCACACACCAGCACCTTCGACTTCAATCCAGCATACACGCCATTCAATCGACAAATGCCATCAGTATTTGGACACAGTCGACATAGAATGCACATTGCAGTATCACTGTTCAACACAACACCTCCAGATTTTGACCAAGCTCACAGTGTTTTGCAAGTCCACTTCCAAACAAATTCTATGAGAGTTTTTCAATTCAAAAATGCATTGAATGCAGAGGATAGTTTGTCCCAATGCATGTAGGTTTTAACCCCATACAGAAATTACCTACATACGAATTCTAAAAATAGAAAATATACAATGGTGAGAGCATAACACATGAAAACAAATATACACGGACTTTTTCCCCTAGATCCCAAAACTGGGACTACTAGATTGATTTTTCATTATGTTCCTTTCAATGTTACAATACATATATATACATGTCAAAGCATCCATAAACCCCAATCCATTAACCCTCGATTAGAACATAACTGTAGTTCCCTTGACTGGATTTACAAAATACCATGGACTGAAAACTATCACGCCCAAAACCATGTGCGAAATCCATGCACAAAACCATAGATGGGTCCGCCCACCTAATATAGGGTCCAAAAAAAAATTCCCCAGGGCGCTACCCCGAACCCAGTAGAGGGGCGCTACCATCCCCCTCAAACCCCCCCTATGCATCGGCACAACAAAGAGGGGGCTCTGCCCCCCGCTAACCCCCCAGTAAAACTACTGGGCTAGTCGTGGAAAGAATATAACACAACCCAACAATGTAGAGATTTGACAGAGAACATAGGCAGAGAGTAGGAAACTGACAGGATATACAATGCGGAAGAATAAAAATAGAGGTTGGCTTTGATACTATTTCATGCTAGGAGGTAACTCCTCAAAAATGAATTTCTTATTCATTAATATTACTCATGGCTATATATAGGAGGGAGAGAATATTGGGCTTCACCTCCCAATGTCTCTTCATTTTCCATTATTTACAATTTACATTGTTTACAAATTTTCACCCAATCTCAATGATTAGGTGTCAACATTGTGAATTCAATCATTTTACAATTAGCGAACCTAGTTGTTTTGAAGAAGCTGCTAATTGTGATGAATGGAAGGATGCGATGAAAAAAGAGTATGATGCACTTATTAAGAATGGAACTTTGAGGTTAGTGGATCCTCTGACATGTATCAAACCCATTGGTTTCAAATGGGTGTATAAGATCAAATACAAAGCAGATGGTTCGCTTGATAAATACAAGGCAAGGCTTGTAGAAAAAGGCTATGCTCAAAAGGAAGGTGTTGACTGCACCAAGACATCTGCCCCTACAACAAAATGGGACACAATTAGAACCTTTTTTTCTCTTGCAGCTCAAAATAGCTAGAAGATACACCACATGAATGTTAAAACAAATTTTTTGAATGATGATTTAAAGGAGGATATTTATATGTTTCAGCCAGAAGGTTTTTTTGTCAAAGGCAAAGAGAAAAAGGTATGTAAGTTAGTGAAGAATTTGTATGGACTGAAACAAGCATCTTGTACATGGTATGAAAAATTAACTAAACATCTTTCAAGTTGAATTATAAGTTATTTGATCTCGACGATGCAACTCTTTTTGTTAAGAAGATTTGAAATTCATTTGTATATCTAATTGTGTCTATAGATGATTTGATTATTATAGGAAATAATAACGACTATATAGTGTCCATCAAAAGAGAGATGATGAAAATATTTGACATGATAGATTTGGGTTTATTACACTATTATTTAGGGATTGAAGTTTATCAAAAACCCAAATACATTTTCATTTCTCAGAAAAACTATATTGGACAATTATTGGACATATTTGGGATGCAGGATTGGAATCTCGTTGCTACTCCTATGGAGTAGGATTCAAAGCTTACTTCCACTGAAGGAAGTAAATTTGATGATTCAACAAAGTATAGGCAACTTGTTGGAAGTTTGAATTTTCTAACTACTACTCGACCTGACATAGATTTTTTTTGTAGGGATACTTTCCAAGTTCATGCATCATCCATGTAAAGGTCATTGGAATGCATCAAAGCGAGTTATAAAGTATTTGAAGGCACTCGAACAAAGGGCATCAAATTTTCCAAAGTTGCATATTTCTATCTCACCAGCTATTCGGATTCTAATTTTGATAGAGATAAGGAGAATGGAGTCTCTACTTTTGGTTATATGATGAGTCTTAGATCAACAGCCATCAGTTGGATATCATACAAGAAATATGTTCATGTTGATTCTACCATAGAAGTTGGATATGTTGCAGTAGCTCAAAC
This sequence comes from Pinus taeda, assembly GCA_000404065.3. Lineage (NCBI taxonomy): Eukaryota > Viridiplantae > Streptophyta > Pinopsida > Pinales > Pinaceae > Pinus > Pinus taeda. Next base: position 405,994 of record APFE031202691.1, on the reverse strand, counting down.
TACAAAAGAAATCATTTGGCTTCGCAAAATACTTGAATATTTGTAGGAGGAACAAAAGGCTTCAACTTCACTACTTATTGACAACCCTTTTGCAATTCAGTTGGCCAAGAATCCCAAGTTTCATGATCGAAGCAAGCATATTAACACCAAATATCACTTGAATCGACATTATTTAGAGACCAAAGTTATTCATCTAACACATTGTCCTACTTTAGAGCATATTACAAACATATTTAAAAAGGCACTAGGACATGAAAAGTTTGAAAAGTTAAAAATGTTATTCGACATTTCAAATGTCCCTTCGAATTAAGGGGGGAAATGTTAACTAATCCTTTAGTACTGTTATTGTACAATATATAACTAGTTTCATATTCTGTTTTTATAGATAATAAGTTATCGAGACACAATTGTCTCGCACCTAGATTGCACATGTGTAAATAAGGGATTTATCATTAATACGATGCTCTTTCATTATGTAGTTTATTCAGGCTTGTAGAATACTTGCTTAAATTATGGTGGGTCGTAAATGATGGTAAATAGGTTATTTACGTGAGTATGAGATATTTTCAAGAATTTAATTGTGAAGCTTAGAAATGAAAAATGTTTGCACAAATATTTAAAAAATTATGGCATAAATATTGCAACAACTACATCTAGAAATTATGGCAAAACATCTAAGGCAGATATCCACATGACAGAAAGGGTATACTCTTGGTCTAATCAAATTTTTGAATTGATCAATGCTAAACTAATAGCGGTGAGCACACAAATTGATTTACTCTCACATGGCAATGATTAAGAAGTTTTTTTTTTTTTTT
>APFE031202691.1:382562-393911 GCA_000404065.3 Pinus taeda | reverse complement strand
TAGATCTTCTCTGATCCAGATCTCCAGGCCAGTCTGCATCAACAAAGCCACGAATATCCAACACTCTGCCCAATCCTGATATTCCTTGGTAGCACAAACCATAATCACTAGTGCCACGCAAATACCTGAAAATCCGCTTCACTGCTGTCCAGTGCTCTTTCCCTAGTTTTGACATAAACCTGCTCAATACTCCCACTACATGTGTAATTTCTGGTCTAGTACAGACCATTGCATAAATCAGGCTATCAACTACACTTGCATATGGAACACGGGACATGTCCTCTTCCTGTTCTTGTGTCTTGGGACATTGTTCAGCAGATAACCTCACACCTACATGAATAAGAACCTTCACTGGTTTACTATCTTTCATATTAAATCTCTACAGTATTGTCTCGACATACTTCCTCTAGTTTAACCAGAGCTTCCTCTTTTCCCGGTCTCTTTTAATTTCCATGCCCAAGATATAGTTTGCAGCACCAAGATCTTTCATGTCAAATTTGGACGACAATTGGGTTTTCAAATCTTGGATAATTTCTTTGTCATTTCCAACCAATAAGATATCATCCACATACAAGACCGGATAAATAACACGACCACTAATTAATTTAAAATACACATAATGATCTGCTTTGCTTCTGGTGAAGCCAAGTCCCCGTATAAATGTATCAAATTTTTGATACCACATCCTTGGTAACTGTTTTAACCCATACAAAGACTTCTTTACTTGCATACTAGTTCTTTCTTACCCTTCACCGCAAAGCCTTCAGGTTGCTTCATGTAGATTTCCTCTTCCAAATCCCCGTGAAGAAATGCTATCTTCACATCCATCTGTTCTACCTCAAAAATCAAAAGCAGCAGCAACAGATAAAAGTAATCTAATAGAAGTTACCTTGGCAACAGGAGAAAAAATATCACCAAAATCAATTCCCGGCACCTGGGATTAACCTTTTGCTACCAACCGAGCTTTGTATTTCTCCACCTTCCCTTCTGCATTTGTCTTCTTCTTGAACACCCACCCATTTGCTGCCAATGGGTTTCCTTCCAGCCGGCAACTCCACCAGAATCCAAGCCTCATTTTTGTGCAAAGATGCCATTTCATCAACCATGGCCTCTTTCCAGAGTTTTCCATCCTCTGAATCCACTGCTTCCTTCACAGTTCTGGGATCATCGTTAGTAACAGACAAAGCAAAATTTGAATAGAAAGCAGATGGACTATACCTTTCTGGCTGCCTTCTTTCTCGAGCTGATCTTCTCAAAGCCGGAGTTTGTGGCTCTTCATCTTCTGATTCCTCCTCTGCTACAGAGTCTGATTCTTCCTCCTTTAGTTCAAACTCTATCTTCACAGGCTCCTTTGGTTGGACTTCATGTTTAATAACATCTTTCACCTCTCTAAACACCACGTCGCGGCTGTACACAACCTTTCGTGTGACAGGGTTCCAAAGTTTATAACCCTTTAAACCATCCTTATACCCAATAAAGATGCACTTTTCAGATTTACTATCCAACTTGGTTCGGTTCTCCTTTGGAACATGTACATATGCATCACATCCAAATACCCTCAGATGTGAAAGAGAGGGTTCAACTTCCATTGTGACTTTAGCGACACACTATCGAAGTGCATAGTCCTATTGGATGATTACTACATAAGATACCTCGTGCAGTGTCATTTTATCATGAACACCACTGATTTGTCTACTTATATGTTTTGAATGTAGTTTTTATATGGGCGATGTAGCCATATGTATCTCAGGGCACACATATATTCAGTGTTTCCTAGTTCCTATTATGCTTTCAATGTGATGTGATTTGAATTGAAATTTATTTACATTCGTCACAAATGTCTATCTAAAACAAAATTAGCTAGGGCATCTACTAATGTGTTAATATTTCTAGAAATATGTTCATATCATATGAAATCAAAATGTCTTTAAAGAAGATGCACTGAGCACTCTCAAAAACATGCGAAGGATGGTGGGATTTCTCACTGGATAGATATTAGTGAGTTGTAGTACTATGAGATGTGAGTCAAGCCTGATGACTATACGGTGGATGCCATGTGAAATAGCATCAGATATTAGCTCCACCACTGCGCTATACTTGGTGATGTTGTTGGTAGAGTGACCAATGAAAATTACCAACTCGCCATTTGGAGTAAAGATAGCCCACGCTACGAAGGATAGGTTCTAAGTACTACAGCTAGCACCATTGGCATAACCAATATACAGTTCGAGAGAGGTTAACATTTGCAATCCAAAAGTAAAAATAATCAACAAAAACCATGGGAAACTCTAAAAAACACACTGGAAACACACTTATAGAGAGTATGTACACAGTGTACTACACATGGGATGAAGCATAGTATTTTTTGAGGTACATCTCATTTTTAGGTTGCTCCCATGGAACTCCATCGAGGTCTACTAACTCATAGGCCCCTTTTGAAAAGACTCGCTTAAAAATGTATAGGCCTAGCCACATAAGCTGGAACTTTCCTGGACCTAACTTATCGACCTTCTGGTCATATAAAATAACTAGATCTCCTTTTGAGAAGACTATAGGCTTGACACTTTTGTCATATTGCGTTTTGATGCGTCTTTTATGAGCTTCATTAGATAAAGAGACATAAAGTCAGGTTTGATCCAAATGAGTTACATGTAAAATAAACTCCTCCTCTATGGAAGTAGCAGGAAGAAGTTTGATAGCTAGTTTCAGTGATGGAGTTTCTCATTCGATGGGGAGGATTGCTTCTAGACCATAGACCAACTAGAATGGTGTGAATCTAGTAGCAGTCCTAACTGAGGTTTGGTATGCCCACAAAGAATCATAGAGAAGCAAGTGCTAGTCCAATTTATGGACCCCTATCATACATTGAAGTGTAGTCTTAAGAAATTTCTTGATAGCCTCAACTTGTCCATTAGTCTGAGGATAATAGGGAGTGGAATTTTCATGTGAAAGTCCCTATTTGGCAGCTAATTTGGTCAGCGTATGGTTCCAAAAATTATTCCCGTGATTCGTAACTATTTCTTACGAAACACCAAACCTAGAAATAACATGATTGAAGAAAAATTATGCAGTCATTTCACTAGTGTTGTTGAATGTAGGCATCACTTTAGCCCACATAGTAAAGTAGTCAACAACAGCAATGATATATCCATGCCCCTCGGTCAAGTGAGGGTTACATGTCATAAAGTCGATACTCCATTTTTCAAAGGGAACAATGGTGACAACGGGATGCAACAAAGTAGGTGGAGCACGGATTTTACGATCATAGATCTGGCATGCATGACACTTTTGGATTGTGAGGATACAGTCATGGAAAATGGTGGGCCAAAAGTAACAAATGCATGAGATGTTTTGCGTAGTAGCATAACCAAATAAATTTTTTCCACATGCCCTCGAGTGGCATTCATTCAAAACTTTCTCAACCTCCTCAAGAGTGAGGCACCTCCATAAAATCGTATTGATACCACGGTGGTAAAGGGTGTTACCAATAATCACATAATTTTGGGATTGGTACTGGATACATCACTTCTCTAAGTGAGAGGTATTAGGTTGAAAAACCCGGGTCTAGAGATAGATGAGAAAATATCCATGCCATGTGTCAGATGATGAGATCAAGAACAATGACTCATTGGGGATGGAATTTTCAGATGTAGATTCAGAACCAAGGGAAGGAAGGAAAACCAAGGATTTATATGACTTGGATTTGATGAATTCCAAGTCAAACTCTTGGAGAATAATGATACACTTAGAGTATTTGCCCTCCAGCAATTGACATGACAATACGTATGTAATAGGGTTGCAATCTGAAATGACCTTAGTTTTCGGAAGCAAGATGTAATGGTGAAATCTCTGGACGGCTTGAATGGCCGCCGAAGCTAACTTTTCTACATGAGTATACCAGATGTTCATATCATTGAGGTTCTGACTCAGATAATAAATGGGATGTTCAGTCCTCATATAGCCCTCTTGGACCAACACCATAGATATAATAGAGATGGCAGCAGAAAGATATAGGAAATAGTCACGCTAATAGTAAAGGGATATAAGAGAGATTCCAAAACAAGTACATATTTCAAGGCATCAAACACTTTTTGTGTAGTGTCATCCCAATGGAAGGGGATCCCTTTCTTCAGTAAGAAAGTAAAATTTGTGGTCAATTTAGCGTAGTTAGGGACGAACCTCCTTAGGAAGTTAGATTTCCCTTGGAGTCTTTATAACTGAACGAGGGAAGAAGGTGCAGGAAAGTCAGCGATTGCCTAGAATTTTAAAGGATCAACATGAATTCCTTGTTTTTAAATAAAAAAACCAAAGAGTCGACTAGAAACAACACAGAACACACTTTTTTGCGGGTTAAGTCAAATTTTATAATGTCTATAATGGAGAAAAATGGCCCGTAAATGCATGGGGTGATCAGTCCGATGCTTAGAGTGAGTTGAGAGATCATCTAAATACAGTTGCACGATATGCTTGATGTCATGGAAAGCATAATCCATTGCACTTTGAAACGTGGCCCCTACATTCTTTAAACTAAAAGGGAGCTTTCTATAAGAAAAATTACCCCAAGGACAAATAAATGCAGTTTTAGGTTGGTTTGTCGGGAGAATGTTGATTTGATTATAGCCTGAGAATCCATCCATGAATGAATAAATCTCAGAGCCAGCACAGTCATCAAAAATATGGTCAATAAACGGGCTCGGTTGGTTATATTTCATAAAAGCATGATTTATGTCCCGATAATCAACACATACTCAGATCGTTCCCTATTTCTTCATGACAGGGACAATGTTCGATACAAAATCAGTTAAAGGAATGGGGTATGTGAAACTAGCCCGAAGAATCTTTTCAATTTCATCTTTTATCCTCGCAGCCTTCTTGGGATGGACCAGATGGAGCTGCTACCGGACGGGTTTGGGATTAGGATACATATTAATTTTGTGTACCACTATGTCTAGGTAGATACTTGGAATTTATTCATATGTCTAACCAAAGACATCTGTGAACTCACAAAAAAGGGCTCGATAAATATTAATTTCAGGTGAAGAGCAAGATGCTCTGATGTATAAATTTTTTACTATTCCTAGTTTAAGCAAAATATCAAGAGGAATAATTTCTCAATATCCAAAAGGTTCTTTTCAGATTTGATCTCATGAATGGAGATGAAATTCATAAAGGGTTTGATAGAATTAGGTAGGTACACGCCACTGAGATTATCTTTAATGGTATATGGGAAGGAGGAATGGTGATGATGTTCATCCCACGGTGCATCATTTGACATCATGATCTCCATGATGTTTTTGTCACCAAATAATGTATGTGAGAAAGGATCAAAGGGTGTGGCATAATCCAGTGATCGATCTACCCAATTGATCAAAGAAAAAGTATGGTCCACACAAGAGAAATAGATGGCTTCATAATCTTTCTCAACAGGGCTAAGTGGAATTTGATCACCAAAACTTTTGATGTTAGTTTCATCAGGTATAATCCATGGATTAGTAGAGATCATAAAGGGATATCATATTAATATAGGAAACCGAAAGTGAGGAGTTGGAAAGGAGAGGAGGAGGGAGTGAAAAAGTTCCCATATGAAATGAGTCCTTCAACAATCCAACTCTAACATGTTGATATGAATGTAGGGCTTCCCCTACAAGAGGAACACTTACAGTAACATTGGAATCAGACACGAAAAAGGAGAGTTGTTCTATGGCCATGATGTCACCTTTATGAGGAAAGGCGATAATTCAGAAGTAAGTCAAAACAATGGCAGCCATAGCATAAACCCATGTACATCCCAGTAGAATATTATAATCAAATGGTCCATCAATAACTTATACCTCAAAAGAAACAGTTTTTCCTACTAGTTCCACTTGGAGGGAATTCAAAATCCCACAAGTTTTAAATGTCCTTCCATCAAAAGCTTTTAATGTGGTGGTCAATCGACTCAATTGGGGTGAACCAATCGCCTTTCAGCAAGACAAATACATGATTCAGGTTGAGGGTCCCTCGTCCACAATAGAATGATGAATGTTCTTACCATGGACAATGACCTAAATCATAAAATATAATTGAGTTGGAAGTCGGGGGGGTATAGTTTTCATGAGAGAAAACCACTAGGTTGGAATCTGATCGATCCACACATTTGATAGTTGAAAACAAGGCCTTCATTTGTGTGGGGCAGTTTTGCAACACCTCAAGAGTCGACATAGTTGATGGAGACTCAACCAAGTTTTTAACGACATTGTAATTTTGAGCAACTCTTGAACAAGGGTTGAAAGAAAAATTATGGACAAGACCCTTCGGAGGCTTGATTGTCAATTTTGTAGGAAGCGAAAGTGGAATAGGATTAAATGAGGGTGGTGTCGAACTAGTAGGCTAATCAATAGTCTGATTGTTTGGTGGATTTGCATTACCACAATCCTTATTCCTAGTGGCCACCATGACATCAGATTTCAACTTTGAGGAGGCAAGCATCAAAACTGTGCTAGAGGAAGAAGCATCTCGGGAAACCATTTGAGTCTCCTGATTGGGAATCGGGTTGGTCAGACCAGTGGGAGAAGTGGATGATTTAAGAAACTGATTCACTTCAATGTGGTGTAGACAATCACATATAAAGTGATCCTCATTACAAATCAAGCATGGGTATCAAGGCTTTCATTTCTCATCAGAAGGCACATTTGTTTGTATATCTTGCACTGAGGAATATTTATTTTTCTTACCTTTACCTTTCTTCTTGCTTCCAATTTGTTGTTGAGATTTTCCTTTATCAGATGGAACAGAATTTATCTCAGAAACATAAGCCGCAAGAGGATGGGATTGAAGGTTTTGTGCAAGAGTGGTGAGAGAAATACCATATGGTATACTCGCCGAATATGAACTGGCAGAACCTATAATGCCATCGGCAGCATGATATTCTTTACCAGGTGGAGGAGGAACAATATTCGAAGGTCTAAGATCATTTGGTATCTTATCATAGAGCATGCCCGATTGGGTATAAACCAGATCTAAATATTGAGCACAAGCAATAACTTTCTCTTTGGTCACGACTCCACCTTTGGCCACATATTTTGCTATGGGATCTAACAAAGATTTGAAAAATCATTCCGCTAATAATTGATTAGGAACATAAGCCTTGACCAACCAGTGACAGCATCTCCACTCATGAATGTGATCTGAAATGTGAGTCAAGTATGATTATTTTAATCTAGTCAATAGTTATGTTCCAATTTTGTATATGATGGGAAACTAAAAATGTGTGAGGAAGGTAATGGATAAAGTGTTGAAATCATGAAACGACACTGTAGGCAACTCAATGTACCATTTATCTATGGTACCTGTAAGCATTCGTTGGAAAAGACAGAGTTGAATGGAATCATCATTAAGGGAGTTGGATGAACACCATAGATGATACTTCGTAACATGCATCGACAGGTCTTATCCAGGATTCCCATTGAATTTTGGGATATCAGAAGGCAACTTAGTGGGAATAATCAACCACCATAGAAAATGAGCAATGGGATAATTAGTAATCCGAGTTAAATCTGGTAATTCAAGAATAGCTATAAAAGGAAACTATCGATTAAATTTTGGAGACGAATGACCTGGATATGAAGGGATAGCTTGTGCAACAGGAACCTACATTCCTGGGTAAGGGGGGTTCTAATAATAGGGAACCCGGTTACCAGAATATGGAGGGTTTTGATAACCAGCATACAAGTGAGTTTGTTGTCCAGCTCCAGGATGACGATAAAGCTACTGAAATGGTTGAGTTTAGATTTTGATAGCCTTGAAAAGGAACTTGATGTGGTTCATTCTATTGTCTGATAGGGGTTTTCATTGCCCCCTAGTACGGGTTCAACTGACACTGTGCCAAATTTTGAATAATTTGACCTACCGAAACTTGAGGAGTACCTTGCGCAAGCAATTGAGAAGGTGAGGGACCTTGTATAGTTTGACTAATCGGGATCTAGGGGGAACTAGAAACCATTGTAATAGTTTGCAAAGGTTGGCTCATATGTATTTGATAGTATTGAGGTGTTAATGAATAGGTAGGAATTTGTGATGAAGACATTACAGTTTGAGGATTCAACAATTGATCGCAAAAAAAAACCAAATTGAATGGGTAAAGTAGGTTTCCAAACACTGGAAGCCATTCTAGGATAAAGAGGACTATAACTAGGCGGGTTACCATATTTAGGTATACCAACAATAAGCTTCCCCCGTACCATAGGAGGAGGGGATAATGGAGGCAATTGTGATCCAAATGGAGGGTACCCAACATAAGGAAGGTTGGGTTGTTGAGGGTAACTTTTCCCACTCATGTAAGGGCCAGCCTGTTACTCTATTGTAGGTGTATGTGGAGGAAGAGGAGTAGAATGTGTGGCATTCATAATAGAAGTACCAGATATTATTCCTGAATTGTATGACATGGGAGAGGTCCAAGGACTAGAAGTCACACCATAAAAGGTACCAGATAATAACTAATAGTTAGGCGGGGTGGACGGGCCACCATACAAATGAGTTTCTAGTGATGTCGCAAACATAGATGAGGAAGCGACACTAGATGTCTCAACCATAGTGATGGACATGGGCTAGGGGTTTGAATCAGTTCCAGTCATGGTTAACAATCCCAATGAATATTGTCATGAGAGATCCTTAGGTCGACCCAAAGAATAAGGTAAAGGAGATTGTGTCAGAGGTTGAAGAGATGGAAGAGGATTGGTTTTATAAAAATAAATTCATTCCCAATGAACAAGAGTAGAAGGACGGGGCTCTTCTTGAGGGATCTCTTCAATACACACAAGTTCGTATGGAAGAGGTTCATCGCCAAGCCCAAGATATCTTGGTTATGTCTGACACAAAGGAAGAGAAGATGAAGGTCCCAAAGTATCAGGTCAAGATGGCTGAGGCTCCTCAAGTTCAACAACCTCAGGAAACAAAGTTTCTGACTCAGGGAGATCATATTCAATGACCTCAGGTAACAAAGTTTTAGGGACTTTTGTTTCAATTGTGTCAGTGTCACCAACAAGAATAGATGTAATATCAGGTTTGGAACTCAAAGGGATCAGGTTTGGAACTCAAAGGGATAGATGATTCTGGCTAATCAATATCAGGAAGAGGGACAGAAGTAGTTCCTAATGTTCCAAATTCAGTATTTTGTGTTTGCTTATGCTTTGGACGATGGTCAGGAGTAGCCTCTAGAGGAAGGGGGTGTTATTTTTGCATTCTATGCGAATGAAAGGGAGGGGGATTTTGTTCTTCCATAATGGATAATAATTTTTATAAACACAAAAAGAAATAAATCAAAAAGAGGGTAATCTAGGCATGAAGGATTACTGAGAAACCGTGAACAGAGATATACATCTTGGAGAACCAAGGACTTAATATAGGCTAGCCAATCTCCCTGAATGTTGTGTTTGGCGTATCACAGTATACAAGGTGGTAGACACAGTTACCTATGGATTGATAGCAACCTATTAGGGACTCCCAAAATACACATGACAGTACATGGGAGTGCAGTCTGTAGTAGTGTTGTCTAATGCGTAAAAATTTGATGAGAGAGTTCTCGTATACTTTACGTGCGCCGAGCACCACCAATATACTTGAAGGTACGTGGAGTATTATCCTATACACTCAAATACGTGGAACGAGATTTCACCCCCAGGATGCAATGCTAGCAAACAATGACAACTCCTACATTTAACGATGTCATAACACATCTGTAGACTAGACCTCTAGATATTTTCGTTAATGTTACAAATGCTCCTCAGGTTGATTCAATAAATTTTATTGTTTATATTTTATTATGTTTCAGTTTTGGGGTTCACTATGAATGTCACCTGAATATCCTAAAGTTAAAATCTAGATAAGGAAGGGAGGAAATAATCAGGATGCAACACACAATATGCAGCAAAAGGGATGCAAGATGCAATTTCCTTTCCGATGCACTATTCCTATGCTAATGCACATGCAAAACCCTAAATTCCAATGCATTTTTTTCTTTTCACCACACTTAATTTTCAAAATGAAGAAAACTAAGATGAAAATGTTCAATTACTGATTTAATTACACTTTTTAGAATGAGGACTAGAACAACAATTCATCTAAGCAACCAACAATCAAACGAAATCAGTTTGCAAGTGACCAAATCATAAGAACAAAGAAAAATAAAAGCTAATTCTTACCAAAGGCAAACAACACAAATGAAAACCAAAGGAGGCTTTATAGAGACCACAAGGCACTCAAGACTTAGGGAATTTCAGCTATAAATAGGCTGACCAAAGAAAGGCTCAAAAATCAAGGAAAATATTATGAAAAAACAGGGGCCAATGCTGGTATAGAAGAGGCAATAGTGCAATGCAATGTTGGTATAGAGTGTTAGGATATTCCTACACGTAGGAATAGTTAAGTGTAACTTGGTCTAGTATAGAGTTAGGTAAAGTGCATTTCTTTAACATGTACATTTGTAATTCACAATCCGACGGTCACGATATGTAGTGATCCGACGGTTCATTCTCTCCTCGGTATTACCGACACTTGATCCGTGGCTTGACACCCGATTGGTCCATGAATTCTATTAAAGCGCATGGAGGGTCATTTGTAGGTTAACCGTGCATGAGAGAAGCTTATGTAAATTTTCATTCTTTTATTAATAAATTGCCTGTAGTGGCCACTTTGGCACAGGCCGTGGACTGTTTCCCTCTTTGAGGGTTTTAACCACGTCAAAATACTGGTGTATTGATCTGTGATCTGTTTGTGAGAGGTGTCCTTTTGGTGTTCTGTCTGAGGAACTTACCCTGTAAATTCTTGCATGGTATCAGAGCTATTTGAGGGCCGCGTCCGTTGTTGATCCAAATCTGAAGCCGGTAGAACTGCATGTGACTGCCATCTCCTATATCTACTGTTTCTGACTGCTTTCGGGCCGAGAGGACTACTCTGTTGTATTGGGAGAATCTGTTCCAGTGAGGAACCCCTTTTGTTTCACGCGAAAAGGTTTCCGGTAGCCCTAGCTACGTCATTTTTTAGATCTGGAGGTATATAGTGTTTATTTACAATTTACTGTTATTTTCTCTCTATTTATTTCCGTTTCGGTTTATTTAGCTATTTTTTTTTACCGGATCTATACCTTTCATTTCTGCGTATGCTCTTTGCCCTGCGACTCTGTGCAATCTAGGCAAATCAGAAATAGAAAGGAAGAATTTTTCTCATGCATATGCTCTTTTCCCTACACCTTAGTGTGATCTCGGAAATCAGAAACATTGAGGAAAATATTTAGTTTCCAGGTAAAGCTAACTTTAAGCCGTAAGGCTTGTTTTTTTTGCATGTCCGTGTTAGGTTTTGTGTTTTTGTTTTGTA
>APFE031202691.1:358775-379033 GCA_000404065.3 Pinus taeda | reverse complement strand
TGTGCAAATTATATAATAAATCGCACTCCTACTAAGGTTCTAAAGAATATCACTCCAGAGAAGCTTGGAGTTCCATTAAACCAGATGTAAGTCACTTTCGTATTTTTGGAAGTGAAGCATGGGCCCATATTCCAGATGAAAAGCATAAAGCTTTAGAACCTAAGAGTGAGAAATGTACTTTTGTTGGATATTCTCAAGATGTAAAAGGTTATAGACTTATTCCATTTAAGTCCAAAAATGTTATCATTAGAAGAGATGTAAAATTTGATGAAAATAAATCGGCCTGCGAGCCTAGTCCGGGGGATGTGCCACCTCTTCCTATCTCTTCTACTTTTGAAAACATTTCTTCTTCAGATGATGAAAGTGAGGATGAAAATCCTCCCCCACCTTCTCAGGATCCTCAACTTCCAAGATGGTTCCGTGCTACTCGGGATGCAGCAGGTGATCTTGCCGGTGATCCTACAGATCAGCGACGTACACGTTCTCAGTTTGAAAGAGCCTCTTCTTTACTGGCTCAAGCTCCAGTAAATCATGATCCTTACACTTTTGCAGAAGCTTCAGGCCATCCACATTGGGAAGCAGCTATGAATGAAGAATATCATTCATTGTTGGCAAATGATACATGGGATCTTGTTCCTCTACCAAAGGGACGCAAACTTGTTAGATGTAAATGGGTTTACAGAACCAAGTATGGACCAGATGGGAAAGTTGATAAACATAAAGCTCGTCTTGTTGCTAAAGGCTTTTCACAGGTTGAAGGCATTGACTACACTGAAACCTTCTCCCCTGTTGCCAAAATGAACTCTATCCGCCTTGTTCTTTCCCTTGCTGCCTCTTTAAAATGGGAAGTCCATCAGATGGATGTTAAATCTGCCTTCTTGCATGGGGACTTGCATGAAGAAATCTATATGGAACAAACCATTGGCTTCATCCAAACAGACTCCAGCCTTGTATGTCGACTTAAGAAATCTCTTTATGGTCTCAAGCAAGCTCCTCGGGCTTGGTATGCCAAAATGGAAAGCTTTCTTTTAGAATCTGGCTTTTCTAGGTGTTATTCTGACAATACTGTCTACACCAAGAAAGTGGGCAACTCTCTTATCATCCTTGTTCTTTATGTTGATGATCTTATTCTTACTGGTAGTGATCCCAACCTTATAAACCATGTGAAGTCCAGCCTTAAAAAGAAATTTCAAATGACAGACTTAGGACACTTACACTATTTTCTCGGTCTTCAAGTCTTGCAATCCAAGGAGGGTATTTCCCTTTCCCAGTCCAAGTATGCTTGTGTTATTCTTCGTCATTTTCACATGGAAGATTGTAAGCCAGCTCCTTCTCCCTTTCAGTCTGGAGTCAAACTTTCAGTCTCTTGTACTTCTCCTGAAGTTGATGCTACCTTATACCGTCAACTTGTAGGAAAACTCTTGTATTTAACCCATACTCATCCTGACCTTTCCTTTGTTGTTGCCTTGTTGCTCGTTTTATGCAAAACCCACGTGAAAGTCATTGGAAAGCAACTAAAAGAATACTTCGTTATGTTCGAGGTACAGTACAGTTTGGCATTCATTACAGTGCCAAAGCAGCTCCTCTATTGGTTGGTTTCACTGATTCCGATTGGGCTGGTGACCCTGATGATCGGAAGTCTACTGCTGGTTATGTGTTCACTCTTGGTTCAGGACCTATTACATGGGCTTGCAAGAAACAAGCTGCCATTTCTCTTTCTTCAGCAGAAGCAGAGTATCGTGGTGCCGTAAAGGCTAGTAAGGAAGCCTTGTGGCTTCATCGGATCCTATCAGAGTTTGGTTTTCAGCAATAGCATCCGACTACACTTTGGTGTGATAATCAAAGTGCCATTCAGCTTTGCAAAGATCCAACTCAGCATCAGCACAGCAAACACATTGAACTACACATGCACTTCATCAGAAAGCTCATTCATGACCATGTTCTTCAAGTGCAATATTGTTCAACAAATGATCAAGTTGCAGACATCTTCAAAAAGGCTCTCACAGAGGCGAAGTTCACTAAACTTCGATATATGCTTGGAGTTTAGGAAGTTGTCACTAAGGGGGGATAGGCTCTAGTGCCTCCTTCCTTCTCCTATTGTGTCATATTTGCAAATCCTTCAATCATATCCCAAGTTGTTCTTAAGGGGGGATGTTAGGATATTCCGACACATAGGAATAGTTAAGTATAACTTGGTCTAGTATAGAGTTAGGTAAAGTGTGTTTCTTTAACATGTAGATTTGTAACTTACAATCCGACGGTCACGATATGTAGTGATCCGACGGTTCATTCTCTCCTCGGTATTACCGACACTTGATCTGTGGCTTGACACCGATTGGTCCATGAATTCTATTTAAAGCACATGGAGGGTCATTTGTAGGTTCACCGTGCATGAGAGAAGCTTATGTAAATTTTCATTCTTTTATTAAAAAATTGCCTGTAGTGGCCATGTTGGCACAGGTCATGGACTGTTTCCCTCTTTGAGAGTTTTAACCACGTCAAAATACTGGTGTATTGATCTGTGATCTATTTGTGAGCGGTGTCCTTTTGGTGTTCTGTCTGAGGAACTTACCCTGTAAATTCTTACATAGAGTGGGCTAGGGTGAGGTGCAACACTTTGTTAAAGGCACAAGGGGTGCGTTGGGCCTAGGAAAGAGGATTCCGGCACAAAAATTTCAAAAAAGGCTCAATGAAATCACTTCCTTACAGGTTTGTTCTTGGTTAGATGATACAGCAAAGGTATGACAAGGACGTAATAAAACACAATGGACAAGGAAACCACTAAGGGAATACTTTTTTCCCTAATGGGGTCACCAATTTTCTATACAAGATTTAGGGTTGTGGAAAAAAGTATCTCCCCTAGGTAGGTGGCTAACCTAGAAAAATAGAGAGACAAGGAACATAATTTTTTTTCCTTAAATTAAATAGATAATAGAGTGAGGCCTACATGGAACCCTTCTCACACTTGGCTCCTTATTTAGCTTGGAAGCTCCAATTCTGGCTCTAAATGCTAAAATTAGA
This sequence comes from Pinus taeda, assembly GCA_000404065.3. Classification (NCBI taxonomy): domain Eukaryota; kingdom Viridiplantae; phylum Streptophyta; class Pinopsida; order Pinales; family Pinaceae; genus Pinus; species Pinus taeda. The sequence continues at coordinate 376,012 of APFE031202691.1, read as the reverse complement.
ATCTGCACAATCAGATAAGACAAGCCAAGAAACTACAAGATCTATGTAGTATCATCTAAGTACTTCATTCAATAGATCAACATGGTATTGAAATATATGAAATAAAATCACATATAGGAAAACAATGAATTATTTGCATTAATATAAATGGAAGGAGATTACAACCATAAGTAGCAATTGATCTTGTAGAAGAGCTCCTCCAAGTTTTTGACTTGTCATTTCCTTATCACTATATGCACCTCCAATCACCCTAAATGCATGAGATTATGACCACTCACTGCAGCAGTAGAAGGACAAAATCACTTTCCAAAATCCAACCCCCAACCACATAGAAGGATGGGAATATATATAGAATTAGGGTAAGTTTGGATTTATCCAATTACCGATCTAGGGTTTGAGATCCACCTTTGATGGAGGGATAGGACCAAAGGATAATTGGTGAAAACTCCAAAGTAGGGAAGGATAGGATACGAATGTTTTATCCAAGGTAGGTAGTTGAAACAACTTCTAGAAACTTCTAGAAGGGGAAGCTTCTAGAATCCAGATCAGTCTCCCAAATTTATAGAACCAACGCAGGTGCAAAGGGGAGCAACCTTCTAGTGAACAACGCAGGCCACAATGGAGACCCCTATAGGTGATCGCACCCAGTAGGAATACAAGGAGCATCGGTCCTAAAACTAGGTCAGATGATGTAGTTTAGGGCCGAAATTTTGGGGGATGAAGGGAACACGCTTAAGAATTTGTGAAATATGGTGACAAGGGGGAATAGGATGTTGATTTATCCCATTAGGAGGCTCACTGATTAGATGTGACAAAATTTCCTATAACAGACGAGATGTGAATTTTGATGAGGAGAAGGCAATGAGGTGTTCTCTTCATAAGGAGCTTCAATTGTAGCCTAATCAGGAGTTGTTCGCTTAGTGGGTCCTAACCCAAGTTCAGAGTTAGTTGCACCAAAGAAAACACTACACTATTGGCCCTTTCAGTATTAACTCGCGTAGCGCGGGCTGAAGTCTCACCCGAAGCAGTATGGGGCAATGCTAGAACCAATTTTCTACATCCAAAGATCAATGTGATGTCAATTATTGACCTAGATCTTCCTTCGCATAGATCTATAAGCTGTTAGGGCTCAATAATGCAACTTACTTTAAATGGCCTCTAGACCTTCACAAGAGGTCTATGATAGGTCTTTGTGGACCCTTAACAAATGAATCAGCCACTTCTGTGCATCGCAAAATAACCGTAGATCTAAGTTAACATGGATCTACTTAAGTACTTAATAAGCATAACATAATGTATTATAATCTTCACAGAAGTACTTAACAAGTATTGCATACAGTTAATAAGACTTATCAAATAGAGTTGTGCATCAATAAATAAATATTTCATAAATGCATTATTCCATCACAACATATATTGCAAACATAAATAACATAAGTAAATAGATAAACAAATGAATTTCTTCAACAATCTTCTTTATTTATCTTCAATATGAGGTTATAGACTCAAACTACCCTGTGCACTCAGCTACAGGGGTCCACGCACTCAGCCGTGGACTCTACTCTAGGCCTCTGCGCACTCAGCTATAGAGCCTTTTTCCTTCTATCTACCAGCTGCTTACTTGCCCTTTTTCTCCTCTCTCAGTCGTAGACACCTATCTCTCCCTTAGAGTCTCTAATACATGCCTATTTATAGATTTTTACATACAATCCCATGGTCCGTGGACCATGGGTGGATCTCAAAAACCGACTCGACTTTACATAAACAAGGGGCTAAAACCCTTTTTAACTCCAAACTATCTACGCATTCCGCATTCACAAATTGCAGAGACTTTACATCTTTTACCAAAATTTACATCAATAGTTGGGTTTTTAACCCCAAAACTGACCCAGGGGACCCCATCCCAACAGGAGATTTTGGCTCCAAAGGAATAACCTCAGGAAGTTGTGGAGTAGCCACAAGTAGAGGAGAAGAGAATGGAGACATCCACTCAAGCAGAGACATCCAAAGATGGAAGGAAGTGGACCAGTGAAGCTGATATATTATTACAGGATGTTAGAGATAATGTGGGAGCACCTACATCACATCATAGGAAGAGGAGGTCACTTAATCAGTACACTGGGTACATGGCTCGGATGAGTGAGCTAGTTGAGACAAAACCATCCTCATTCGAGAAAGCAGTGTAGAAACTAGTTTTGATTGATGCCATGGTAGAGGAATATGATTCCATTGTTAGAAATAGTGTTTTGGAAGTGTTCCCAATACCAGCAGACAGATCAGTCTTTGGTTTGAGATGGCTTTACAATATAAATCATGTAGTAGACTGGAGCATAAAGAAACAGAAGGCCATATTTATGGCCAAGGTCTACTCTCAAGTGGAGGGAATTGAATATGAGGATACTTTTTCTCCAGTAGCAAGGCACTCATCCATCAAGTCAATTCTAACATTGCTAGAGAAGATCTACCAGATGGATGTGAAGACAACATTCCCCAATGGCGTTATTGAAGAGGAGGTGTATATTGAGCAACCAGAGGAATTTGATACCTTTGATAGAGAGTCGCATGTGTGCAAAATCAAAGGAGTATTGTATGGACTCAATAAAACACCCCATTCTTGCTATACCAGGATCGATAATTATCTCACTGGTTTGGGCTTCACCAAAAGTGAAGAAGATGCAAACCTTTATCACATTGTGTTACAAGGTAAATTATTGAATATTATTTTATATGTCTATGACTTGATCCTTACGGTTGATGAGGAGCTGACCAGATCTTGTAAGGAGGACCTTGCAATAGATTTTGGGATGAAGGACATGGGACTCATGTATTATTTCTTCAGTTTGGAACTATGGCAAGGAGATGGGGAATTGTTTGAGTGTCGGGGAAAGTATGCCAACGAGATACTAAAGAAGTTTCACATGGAAATTGGAAAACCCATGGACACTCCTCTAGCAGGTAATTGGAGGAAAGAGGATGCCACTTCAGGTGAGGAAGTGGAGGCTACCATTTACATGCAGCTTGTGGGTTCACTCATGTATTTGGTGAAGAAGTGACCATACATGTGTTATGGAGTTAACGAACTTAGTCAATCCATAGCTAATCCAACCAAACTGTATTGGAAGGCAACAAAGCATGTGTTGATATACCTTAGAAGCACTATTCAGTTTGGTCATTGGTACAGATGGATAAAGGGAGTGAACTTTAAAGGTTGCATGAATGCAGTTGGGTAGGGAGTCCATCAAATAGGAAGAGCACTTCAAGAGGAATTTTCAATGTTGGGTTAGTAGCAATTTCTTAGTATAGTAGGAAGTAGAGATTTGTGGCACTTAGCTCAATGGAAGCAGACTACATCATTACAAGTCAAGCAACATGTGAGGCTATATGGATGAGAAATATCATTGTTGGGTTATTTGGTCAGAAGATGGATCCTATAATGATTTACTGTGACATTCAAATTTGTATCAAATTCTCTGAGAATCCAGTATGTCATGATCGATCCAAGCATATCTACATCCTATATTACCATCTACGAGATTATATGCAGGGGAAAATTATGTTGTTGTTGTACATTCCAACAGAAGAACAAGATGCAGATATCTTGAAAAAGGATTTTTCAAAGAGGAAAAATTGATTTCCATAGAAGTGGGATTAGGGTATCTGATAATCCCTTTCTTGCTGAGAGGAAGTGTTGAAAATGCAGCAAGAAATTCCTGATTAAATTTTTCCTTGATTAAATTAGGATAAATTTCAATTTAATTTCAGCAAAATACTTGGAGGTAGTTAACTGAGGTGACATGACTCTTGTCACTCAGTTAACTCAGTGAATTCGATTTAGGTACACTTGATTTCAGTTATACGTTATTGATTCCTAATTTGTAGCAATGAATTTTAGTTAATTTGAGTTATTGTCGGTGTAACTAGTTCTCACCATTAGTAGAATTAGTGGAGGTTTAGTCTAGGGTGTGTAACTTTTTCACACTGAGTGACAAGGGCATGTAACTTTTTTTACACTAAGTAATCATCCAGTTAACTGATCAATAAACCTAAATTAACTCATGCATGCAGAGAATTCAAGTTACATAGTTGATATTGGAGTTCAAGGGCAGTGTACTATCAGTTGTAAATTATTCCAAGTTGTACAAGTCATGCATGCAGTGAAAGAAGGACCTATAGGAATTGCACAATACAAATTCAGGAATTTCTTAATTAATAGGGGGCTAATTCCTTGAGGAACAACGCAAGGAAATAGGAGCTTAGAGTCTTGGAAAATTGGTTAAGTATTGGCCAAGGTCAGTCAGTCAGTTAGAGGATAATAGACACAGGTGCAAGTTGAGCTCAAGCTTGAGTAGAGAATATTGTATTCATCCAGATTCTTTGATTAATGCAATACATGTAGTAAGGGGTTTTGAATAGTTTCTTTCCCCTAGATAAATATTTGTGTATGTGTGTTAAATATTGATGCATGTTAATGATTTGTGTTCTCGGTCGTGAATTAGATGAGTAGAGTAGCTTCAAGTCTTTTGATTTAGTAAATTTCATGAGCAGTTTTGAATCTACACATTAATTTTTACAATTTCATCATTCAACCCATAGCAATACTCTTGTCACATACCGTAAACTTTCAATATGTGTTGCAAATAGTTGGGAATTATTCTAATATAGAAATTAGTTTGAATATCAATAGAAATATCTTTGTTCTTTTATTAGACTTGAAGATGGAAGACTTGTAATTTAGAAGAAACAAAACTCTAACTGTTTTTATCCCAAAGAGCATGAAAGAAAATTGGGCAAGGTTAGATATGGTTTGAGGTTAAAATGGCATAAGTTTAAGGTTAATTCATTCTCATTAATCATAATACACGATCGTAGAATAGATATATTTTATAGTATTTGTTTGTCCATGCACTAATATATTTTTTTAAATGTGAAATGTAGTACATAAAGACTATGAAGAAGAAAGGGTTGAAATGTAAAAATGATCTTATTATTCATGAAAATATGATAGAATATGAGCATGTTTATAAAGAACACATCACAAAAAATGAAGAATATTTGTCATCTCTAGGTTTGGAAAATAAGTAGTTACTCCTCATCACTTTTCACTTCTATGCATAACTAATGAAAGTTGTATATCATTTATTTAATGGTGTAATTCATATATGTTTTCAATTATAATTTCATCATTTTTTAGTTTTATAGGGAAAAGTTGGATTCCACATAAAATGAAAAGAAACAAAAGGCAAGCAAAGACATATTGCTTCCAACTTGTAGAAGACAATGCCTTGGTAGTTCAATACATGGAGATAAAGTTGATTATACTAATGATCATCTTCCTAATATATCAGATGATCATGCCCAAGGTGTTCATAAAAAATTGGCATATTCTGGAGAAGCATACTTGCAAGAACTTTATTTAAAGTTAAAGGAAATATTGGAAGGAATATCTGAGGATATTGTGTGCTACCTAGTACCACACATGTTGTACCTTTTCTTCTAGGCACCCCTCTTTTGAGGCAGGGATGACTAGAAGCACCCCTTTTGGGTGAACGTGTCCCCCGCACTGGGAAATATATCCCCCTGTGTCGTCCCCTATCTCCCCAAAAAGAGGACGTGTGGAAACATTTCCCTAAGTGTCCCCTTGTCCTAGATGTGTGGGAATCTTGAGGTGTGTGAACCCCACCCTGGGGGACATGTCCCCATGGAACACTTATTTATTCCCTTCAAATATTATATTTTCACTACTATTACTCCAAGGTTTCATGCCCTCGCAAACTAGGGAAATAGGCCAATGACAAAACAAGAAAAATTATAGCAAGACCTCGTTGTTCTAATACATCATATAACTTATATGATAGCCAAAACATGTTGCAAGAACTCTCCTACTATTGTTGAAATTTATCTGATAAAATTGTATGACCATCCTTCTATTTTCTTGATTTGTACAACCTCCTGAAGTTTCCTTTGCAACTTTTATGTATTCCCCCTTCAATTTTTGAGAGTTGGGTTAATCTCCTTTAATTTATTGTTCACAATATTTCCTTTTTCTCCTTTGGACTTGCAAACTAAGAGAAAATCATTTATCACTCTCTCACTCGTGGTTTTCTAACACTCCTTGTGTCTTTTCCTTTCACTTTTTCTTTTATAACAATGTGTTGTAACCAAGCCTCCATAACCCTAATCTCTCAATGAGATTGATGGTTGAAACTATATCCAAATTGACAGTGTATATTACATCTAAATCACTAATGTAAATACCTTACATTTTATTAAACATTAATCAACTCACTAATAAAAGACTCTTCACCTTCATAATTAACTTTAATTAAAGTGAATTATAAAACAGAAAGGACCTTTTTGGAGGACTTCCACACGTCTCACACTAGACTTGTGTGGATGTTTGCGTCTAATGCTAAAAACATTAACACCAAAATTTGATCATATGGTATTAATGTCTAGCCATGGTTGCATTGATTGTTGAACTCCTTTGTTACGACCTTAGTGAAAATCTACTCTTCGCTCAAGCCATGGAGACACTAGGGTCATGATAGAGGAGTTCAACAACCAATACAACCAACATCAAGGTACAAAGAGGACATGGTTCTCTATATTAAATGTCAATTCATGACATAGGAGTTCAACAATCAACAAAACCAATGTCAAGATACAAATAGGGCTTGGTGGTATTGGTTAAATGTCAATTCATGCCATAAGAGTTCAACAATCAACGCAACCAATGTCAAGGTACAAAGAGGGCTTGGTGCTCTTCATTAAATGTTCTTGAGGAGTTCCATATCACATGCATGATAGAATATGATAGAATTCAGTGGTGACATTGCAATCCTACCAATCCAAAAATCCTGAAAATTGTTACTTCTGTTTAATTTTGAATGGGATCTAAAATTTTATTTTCTCCATATGAAGTCCAACAAGGTTGGAACCTTTCTCAAAAATCCTGAAATAATTAATGTTAAGGTTAAAATTTTAAGTAAAAGGATAGAAAAGGAAATATAAGGAGAATTCCAACTTTTACTTTAATATTAATTCTTGGGGTTACGTTTTGTAGGCCTTTAGGGTAGATATTTTTGTTCCATTTTAAGCATTTTTTTAATACAAGAAAATAAGATTTGGTGGTTTGTGTCATATGGCATCATAGTGAAGTAGTTGGTTTAGTTCTTTAAGGTTGGTTCATATGAAACCATCTAGTTCTAGTATGCAACTAGTCAGTTTTGGTACAGAATCAACCTTAACCAGTTTAAACACAGAATCGATTCGTTTTAATAACACTAGATCCAAATTGAGTTCCATTTTTAGCACCATCCCTTTGGTTATTGCAAATATTTCTTACATGTTATGTTTACGTGGGTGAATTTCAATCCCAACTTCATCACTTTTAAAATGATAAGGTGGCATGGTTTTTTAGGATACATGGTTCCATGTTATAAATTCAAGTTCAAGTTCCTACTCTTGTAGAATATTTATAAGGTGAGTAATGACACGCTAGGGAAAGGAAGTTATATCCTTATAGGCTTCTTACTTTGGTTTCTTTGGACAAATCAAACATTGCATAGAAAGATAGCTTAATCTAAATACTCTTCTCCACATGGGCACACTAAATCCAAAATGGTGTTTGTGAAGGTCTAGTAGAGACAAAGTTGAAGATGATCTTGAGGTGGAGGGACTAAAAAATGCCATCTCAAAGATGTGTATTCTAGAAGAGGCGCATAATCTAAAATTTGTCTATATTTTGTTGAGCTTATACATTCCTTCAAAACAAAAGATGAGGAAGTATAGGCTTATCATTAGCTAGGAAGAACCCAATGGATGGTGGCAAAAGCTTGCAAATGAATCTCAAGAGATTTGTCAGATTGTTATTTGATCATTATCATGTGTCACCATTTCCTCATTTTCCAAGAAGAATTGGTCCATCTGCACTCGATCTTCTTTGTTGAGAGGGACATAAATACCTCTAAGTGAGTAACAGTTGGAATGCATGCATAGCAGTCTTTCTCTTTGGACAAAGGTGGCTGGAGTAGCTATCCTGGTTAGGAAAATGTGGGATGTTGTTACAGGGGATGCTTCATGGATTAATGAGTAGGAGCTTACAAATGGATAATCGAATTTGGTTGGTGTGCGATTGGATGCCTATTCAGGAGGAGAATGATAGTGATAGTGATAATGGGTAATTTGATGATGCCCATGTATCTTTGGAACACCTTGAGGAAGAATGTAGAATAGATTCTCTTTGATGTACATTTTGAACATTTTGCAGTCATGCTTCAATACTATAATTTATAAACACAATAAATTTAAATTTGTAATCGTTGTGTGTAGGATGAATTATGATTTTGTTTGTGTATGATTTGTCTAATGTTTCTATTGTATTTTCAATTTCATTTACTACAAGAAAAATGGTTATTTGTGCATTATGGTACATGTATAGTAACTTAGTTTTATGTTTATTGTATGTGTGATTGCATATTATTGTTTTTCATCTTATTTCTTATATTGTTAAAAAATATATTTATATCAGTTACATTTTATATCAACATCCTCATCTTACACATCCTTCAAAATTTGGGGGTAGCATCTAGCTACATGGGACTCTTGTCATTTCACCTTGTCCTTGAACCCTTTGGTAACATGATATTTAGAGTAGTGTCTGGCTACATAGGAATCTTGTCTTGTCACCTGGTGGTAACAAGATATTTAACATAGCATATGACAACACAGGAATATTGTTCAATCACCTTGTCCTTGAACCTTGTGGTAACAAGATACTTAGGGTAGAATCTGGTGACAAAAAAAAAAATTTCCTATCACCTTGTCCTTGAACCTTGGGGTGACAAGATATATAGTTTGAATTGCATACAGACATGTCATTTGGGATTTCTAATGGGAGTCTTGATAATTTTAGGTCTTTACAGATATACAGAAGAAATTGGAATCTCTTAAATATGGTCTTTAACTTGTCTCATGACTCTATATTCATCAGCTAGGGTCAATTTTAGCCTACAGATTCTTTACATTGTAGGTTTGATATCCAAAGCTTTTGTTATCTCTTTGGGAAATAGTAATGCCTATTTATCAAACTTTCTTGAATTTCATTTTTTCAAAATGAAGCCTATTGTCTCTATTGTTTCATGTGTAGCTATTGATTGTTGATTATAAAGCTACTTATTGGAGGATTTATTTTTGTTGCGAATTTTGTCCATTATTACTTTTCTTCTTACACTTTTAATAGGTTTATGGAAAAATGTTGAATCTTGTATGTGTAGATGGAGTCCACTTAAGACATTTTTATGTGAAGGGTCCCAAAGAATTTGAGAAATCTACAAAGAGAGATGATGTATTCTTTTGCATGAATATGCTATTCATCAGCACACTTTCAAGCACCTGGTAGATGTGGATGCTAAAAAAGAGGTTAACTTCACTTATTTGTCTAGAATTGTCCTTTTTGTTTTATGGTTGCATTAATGAATTGATAACATAGCTATGTTGATTTGTTATCATTAAGTAAAAGTTTGGTGATTTGAACTTAACCCTTGTTGTAGATTGATAATACATCAATTCATGAGAATGATTGGGATTCTAATGAGTATTTTGATGATGATGAGTATGGATTGTATGAACAGAAGCATGTCAAAATCAGATTCACAACCAAGAATCCATGTATCTAGAAAGCTCCTCTTTCTGCAAAGGTTGTGGTACAACCTATCCTCTAACATTTTACTACATATTTATTATTTTCATTTTAGATATATTTTCGATGTTCTATAAACAGAGAACATATCAAGGGGGCATATTTTTGGACTGGAAAAAATGGGCGCAAAAAAAATAAAGTTGTAAGAAGTCGCATGCCGACTACTCTTGGCAAAGCAAATACAACTATTTCCTTGCAGAAAAAAAGTATGTATGTTTGATGGAAGAATAAATTTTCATTGCATTTGTGATGTTTAACCATAAATATGAAGTGAATTTCTAGTAGATAATTTGTTTTCTTTGTTATTCATTAATAACTATTATTTTTGTCACAAACAGAGAAATAGACAAGATAATTGGATTTGTCATAGGAGCACTAGTTGCAGGCAACCAATATCTAGGTAGATGTCTTTATATACATGGAGTGCCAAGGCCTATCAAGGAAATTTTATCCACTATGAATAAATTGTAGTTTAATTTGTTAAAATGTCTTAAAATTTAAAAATGAGGAAAGGTTTTGGACTCCAAATATCCACTTCTGAAATCTACTTTCCTTCTTGTTTATCTATCCTTTCATATTTTGATAATTTTATTGCAATAGATCATATCAATAGTCATGCTGATAGATATGGACCATGATGATAAGACTGCATTTGTTCTTATGATCATGAAGAATCTCTAGGCTAAAGTTGATGCTGGAATTGTTTAGCCCTATCGATTTGTGGAGACCAACGGGTTGAAACTTTCCCAACCAAAAAATCTCTACAAGGTAATGTTGTTTATGTCTATATAAATATTTAATACCCAAATAATGTTAGATGCATCTACATTCTCTTGTTTTCTTAGTGCTCTTCTTTTCCAGGTCCTTTATGAGGCATTTACTGGACATTGAGTAGGTTGGAAAAAGCTCTTCATTTGTTAAATCAACACTTTTCATAATCAAAACACACAAGCAAAGATAGTAATTAACCATTTGTTCTTCTTGTAGATGAACTTGACCTCCTTGTCAGTTGAAATCAATCGGCAATACCTCTCTAATTTCCCTTCATATGTTTTTGTAGATCTAGAGACAAATCATATTAGGAAATTCAAAATAACAAGAAACATTTTGAATACTGAGACCACAGATACTCGCATATCCATCTGAGATTATGAACTTCTTGTTATACGCTAGATATTAGGGATGGGATAATGGCCTTTTAGTGTCTTGCATATTGGCCTGCATGTTCTATACAACATATTTGATTGGGCCACCAGAACTTGGTCATGGTTTGTAGTTATATTTAAACAAATGACCGATGCTTGGAGTACTAGTTAAGTGAGGTATGACCGTTTTAATTAATAATGTTTAGCTTGAGAGAAAAATAGGTGAAGTTGGTTTTGAAAATAAAAAGAATACATAAGAATTAACGATAATAGTCGTTGTTGGACAAGAACGTGATGTAATAAGATGTCAATAGTTTTTTACCCTAAAAAGAAAGTGAATAGTTTTTTACTATGAAAACAAAACTAAAAAAAAATAATGATATCGACTAATTATAACATACAACTTTGGCATGAATTAATACGAAGTCAATGGTTTTTTAATTTGTTCTTAATTTTAAAGAGAAAAACACATTTTATACTTTGGAAGGTACTAATAGATATGAGTAATAAATGTTTATTTATAAAGTATTAAATGTTTTATGTGCTAAAAAAAATTCTTTTTTACTTTAAGATTTATTTAGATTTCATTAATATAAAATTTCAGAGAGAAATATTTATGTGTTTTTTTTCCACTAAAATTAACAGTTAAAAATTTTGATGATATTATTATTTTTAATTATTTGAAATCTAATTTGAAATAAATAAATAAATATATATATATATATATATATTATATATCCTTGAAAAAGCTTTAAAACAGTTAATAAATATCATTTTTAACCAATTTCAAACTCACTAAAAAAACAAAAAACTTAAAACATTTTGGTTGAAGTGTCTACCAATGTGGACAATGAGATTTTCCAAAGGGCACATTCTCCAAATTATGGTCAAGGACCATCCCTACAAATGCCCCTTGAATTTTCCCCAAAAATTCCACAAGTTGGCCCTTAATTTGAAATCAACATCTAGACCTAAAGAGGTTTGGCCCAGTCATAACGAGCACATTTTCTCACCAAATTTTGTTCCAACATCAACAAACTCTCACTATATATCACCCTTTTCATCAATAACATGATTTACAATAGAAGCAATCCTTCAAGGTATAATTCATGAAATTTTCAAACTTTGAACTTTGTGATGTCTATCTCAACCCTTACCACATCAGTACATTTTGACAAAAATGTCCACCTCTTCCAAAGTGGAACCAATTTATCATATTCAATGACTATCTCTTGTAGAGTATTCGCAACAACTTTTATAGGATCAACATTCTTCTTGGGGAAGGGCTTATCTTTCCTATATTGTTGTAATGTGGTATGAAAATATTATTTTAATTCAGATGGTATTTGTTCAACTTCTATTGCCTCCTGAAGATACTTCTTATATTCTGTTATCTGAGGGAGGATGAGGCCATTCAAGCTTAGCAACCTCGAAAACCAGAAACAACATCAGTTTCCTATAAAAGTTCAAATGCTATGTGTACTTGAACTCTGAACCAGGTGCTTTGTTTAGCTTATTAGAACTATTCGATGAGGAAAAACACCATCAATACCCTTCACCATCTACACATATGCAAAAATCTTCACCATTTACGCATATGCAAAACTCAGGTGCATTCTTCGCTAAGAATAATTTGTTGGTAAAGAGACATACAGTTGTCTGTGTCCATTTCTTGAATACTGTGTAAAACCATATCAACCATAACATCTCCTCAAAAATAAGTTTTGGTATAAATAGGGCTTCAAGTGCTTGAAAATGTTTGATGCCATATTTTATCACTCTCCCATGTTATGCAATATGTGGAAAATAATTGTTATCAACAATAGGCAGCACATAAGCCACGCCATCTATAGATTTCACAAGAAGGTCAGCTAATAACCTTCATGCATACAATCTCTAGAAAACTTGAACTTGGATGAAACCCCTGCATTGTTTCATTTTTCAAACACAGTCTCAAATATTTGTATGGTTGCTTGAAGGATTGAGTAGTTGATCTGCCAATAAAATTTCACACTCTAATGAATCTATCTTTAGTACATTGTGAAATGCATGATACCAAATGTAATCCATATCTTTGTCTAGATTGTTGTAGATCACTTTTGTGTCATTATCAAAATTTCAAGAAGGTTATAGTTACCATATGATCTCCCCAATAAGGATGTCAATATTCTCACTTGGCCCTCGAAAAGTTTGATGCTTGGATTTGATTTTGTTTATGCCTATCAAAATATTTCTCCCTTTATAATCTTTCATTCATGCAACATAATTGTTTCTTCAACTTCCTAGAAAAAATATGGCATGCATCCATGCTTAGATCTACTATTGTTGACAAGGCTACAAACACTACGACATCATATATGCATGTAACATGTCTCATTTCCAATTGCACCATAAGCTACACCTTCTTTCTCCTTGAACAATAGAGCTCACCACAAGCCACAATAATATTTGTAAGGCCACAAGTTGAAGCTAAAGTCTCCATTGCTATGAGCAGTTGAAGCAGGGGAGTTAGAAACTTTCCATCCTTCTCAATAGTAATAGTTGATTCTACCAGTAGAATTCCACTACCCATTTGATCCAAACCACCACCATCTACCACAAGCTCAAATTTTCACCCCAATCCACCATCGCTCCTGATCCAAGTGGCTCTAGAAATGCTGGAATTCAGAAGTGGCTTTGGAAAACCTCAAAGTTTCTCTATTGAAGTAAAAAAAGGTTGATCGAACATCTTTTCGCAAGATTTTCAACAGTGCAAATAGAACCTCAATTCAAGTTTGTATGTGAAAGTTATGGATAGTCAAAGTTTTGGTCAAACTAGGCCCATTGGTAGCCACTAACGAGGCAAAAATTTGGCACTTCACAGTGACAGTTTCCAACGGTTGGAAAAGGACAATTTGTTTCTTACATAATTTTTATGGTGACCCATAAAATTCGATTGATGGTTCTTAACCAAATTATTTTAAAAACTAAAATAATATATATATATATTTTAACATATATGTTATATGTATTAAATCAAAACAAACCATGAACACATATTTTGGGCTGAGGGGACTTGAACGCGCATCGACCGAGGCCGGCACACAACTAGAAAGACTTGACCCTACATCAGTCGGGGCCAACATGCCAACCAGCAGCCCATTATAACCATATAAAAAAATGACACCAGAAAACAGTATCTACGTGGGAGGCTCACGAGTTTGACCCCAAAACCTCCACACTCATAATCAACTTGTCAACCAATGTGCCAAGCTGACACCATTGATAATTCCACCTATGTTTTTTTATATAAACTCATATTTTCGTCCAACAGACAACAGAGGAGCGTGCACAGAGGTCAAGGTAGTGGAACCATACCTGGCACAAAGTTTGAGAAGAATATTCTCCAATGCAGAGAAGGAATCTTTAGATTCCCTTGGGGCCAATTTTTCACAAAGCTAGAACAATGCCAACTTTATACTCATTCTTCTCAATTTTTCGTAGGGAGCGTGATGGTGTAATCAAATTTTTCATCTGAGAAACAAATATTCAGTCAAATTACATAGAGGAATCTTTGTGAACTCATGAGGAATCTAAAAGATTCCCTTAGGGCCAGTTTTTCACAGTGACATAATCATGTCAACTTTATACTCAAACTAACCAAAATTTTGCCAGGATTCTGATGGCAATCAGTTTTCTGATTTGAGTAGCAGATCTTCAGTCAACTTACAAAGAGGAATATTTGTGGAATCATGAGGAATCTAAAAGATTCCATAAGGGCAAAATTCTGACAATTTCAGAACTAGGCCGAATTTATACTCATCTTACTCAGTTTTGCATAAGGAGCATAGTGGTGAAGTTAGATTTGCCATCTGAGTAGCTAAATTCCATTCAACCAACAAGAAGGAATCTTTGGGGAATCTTTGAGATTTCTGAGGGTCCATATTTTGACAGTGTCAGAAAGGGGTCAAGTTTACAATCATTCGACATGATTTAGCGCTATGAATTCAATGGCGCAATCCATTTCTTCACCAAAGCTATCCATTTTCAAGCCATCCCTGAAAGTGGAGGTATACGATGCAGTGATGCCATGTCTTTCTTTTGATTTGATAAGGTGATGATTTTGATGTTGAGAAATGTGTTTACCATTCTATTGGAGGATACTTGTATGCCACTTCATGTGAGAATTTCGTATCTTGTCATGCTAAAGGAGGGTCCTTATGAGTGAGAGTTCCTATAGGAGACGTTACCACTCTAGTTGTGGGATTTTATCCTTGTAATGACAAAGAATACACCATGTACAAGTCATCATCTTGTAGTGTTTAATGAAGTGATCTCCCCACGCTTGACACCAGACCCGGAGATGTAACCCGCACTAGGTGAACTCCATTTTCAAGTTGTGTGTGTTCTTTTATTTGATGGTTGTCATTATGTTTCCTCTTATTTAAACTATGCACATGTGGTTTTTCATACTCTTTCACATGCAATTATGCTAACATCACATAAGTAAAATATCTTGCTTAATTCTAGTAGCTGAAGAGATCCGGATCAAGTTAGTGATCACATCAGTCTTCTTGCTGATGCAAATTGCAACTGTGGATGATTAAACATGGATCTAGAAAGAAAATGGAGGATCACAAAGATCTCTATGAGGCCTTCTAGAAGATGGAGAGCATGGTAGATTTAATGTATACAGATTATGAGTAGAAAGTGGCAAGAGAGGAACAGGAGAAAGAAAGAGCAAACGACGATGCTCCATCTACCCTCTCGAGCTAATATTCTTCTTCTACATCATCTTCTCATTATTCAAATGAGGACATCAATCAGAGCCTTCAAGTACAGAATGTTGAATCGATGAGACTTCTACAAGAAGAAAAAGAAGAGAAGCAAAGATTGCAGCTTCAGTTACGAACCATGGAAGAGGACTTGAAAGAGATGAAGTGCAACAAAGACTTATTGAATCCATCATCACCTACTTCAAAATCGACAACTGAGGTAAAAAAATTTGATCGCTCTTCAGTTTCTTTTTCACATTACATTATTTCTGTTGGAAGCCTTGAGGAACGCATTTCAGGAATTGGCCTAAGACTCCTTACCAAGATGGGATACACTAAAGGAGAGTGCTCGAAGGTAGTAGAAGCTTCCAAGGCATTGTTGAAACCATCGAGGAAAGAGGATGAGGGAACACATAACAATCCTCCCATGACAATGCATATTGCAAAGGAAAAACTAAGGTAAGCTCTTATCATCACAATTGCACTAAAGATAATCAATAGAGGTATAAAAAGTCTTAGTATTATAAATTTCGTTTTGATTACAAGAATTTGTTAATGATGATAAGAAATCATGGTGTAGAAAACGATGTAGTTTTTGTGATTTGCATAACCATGTGGTTGCTGAGTGCTGGAAGAGAATGGCAGCAAGAAAGAGGATGAGACATGAAAGGCATTCTCCACATTAGGGAAGGAATAAGATTAAGTAGGTTTGGAAGAAGAATAATTTTTGCAATCATTGTAACAGAGGTGGACATCAAAGAGCCACATGTTGGAGGCTCCATCCAGAGCAACGTCTCAAGGACAAAGCCTCGGTGCAGGAACTAGTTGGAAAGTTTGTTCAACAAGTGAATCATCTCCAAGATGATGACCCATTCACTTTGATGAGTGAGATATGGTTTTACTAGATATAGTACCTTCTTATGGCAGCATTTTGTAAATCATGTGTTGCAATATAATTGTAAAATTGATGATGCTTTTTCCATCACTCATTAAAGCAACAATGATGTCTTGGCCTTTTATTGATAGCTGGGGTATTGGTTTCTATTATGATGTAAACTTGACCACTGAGTGTATGTTATAAACTCTTTACAAGTATGGGGATTCTTGGGGCATGATTAGTTATGTAATTGAACATGTAGTTTGCAAATATTGTACCCCAAGTTTGCAAAGGATGGAGGTGTCGGTTCATCACTTATGGCTCTAAAGAACAAGGATGAAGGAGAAGGAAGTGTGACCTATCAGGACACTTGTTGTGAAGACAATGTAACACAGTAGTTCCAGATTATGTTTATACTTTTGGAGGACCAAAAGCTTCTCAGTAGGGAAGAATAATCCAGGTGGCTTCAGAAATGCTCATAATTTAGAAGTGGCTTTGGAAAAGTTCAAAAATCATAGTTGATGGATTGAAGTGAAACTAGAGTCAGATTAAAGATCTTATCACAGGATTTCCAACATAGCAAATGACACCTCAATTTGAGTTCGTATGTGAAAGTTATGGCCGGTCAAATTTTTGGTCAAACTAGGCCCATTGGCTACTCACGAGGAAACAATTTGGCACTTCATGGTGATGGTTTCCAGCGGTTGGAAAAGTTGAATTAGTTGGCTTCTTAATTTTTCACGTGACCCATAAATTTTGGT
>APFE031202691.1:282182-334492 GCA_000404065.3 Pinus taeda | reverse complement strand
TGAAAAACTAACTGAGCATCTTCTGAAACTCAATTTCAAACATTTTGATCTTGATGATGCAACTTTATTTGTCAAGAAAGTTGGCAAAACAAGTGTATATCTTGTGGTATATGTAGATGATATTTTGATGATAGGGAAAAATGAAAGCTACAATGCATCCATAAAGAAGGAATTGGGGAAAAGTTTTGAAATGACCGATTTCGGCTATGTTCATTACTATCTTGGCATTGAAGTAACCCAACATCCAAAGTCCATATTTCTTTCTCAAAAAAAATACATTGGAGATCTGTTGAATAGGTTTGGCATGACAGAGTGCAATCCTCTTACTACTCCAATGGAACAAAACTTAAAGCTCACATCTATTGAAGGAAAAGAATTTGAGGATGCAACAAAGTATAGGCAACTTGTAGGAAGTCTCAACCACCTAACTACAACCAAACCAGACATTTTGTTTGCTGTTGGAATCCTCTCCAGGTTTATGCAAAATCCTTGTGAGGGACATTGGTCTGCTGCAAAAAGAGTTCTGAGGTACTTGAAGGGAACTCAAGACTTTGGAATCAAGTATACACAGGTGGACGACTTCAGTTTGATTGGATACTCTGATTCAGACTTCGATGGAGACAAAGAAACTGGGGTATCAACTTCAGGATATGCTATGAGTCTTGGATCAGGAGCTATCTACTGGATATCATGCAAACAATCAGTTCCAGCAGATTCCACAACAGAAGCAGAATACGTGGGAGCAGCTGAAGCAACAAAAGAAATTGTGTGGCTCAGGAAAATTCTTGAAGATTTGCAGGTAAAACAAGTACAATCAACTCCACTCATGATTGAAAATACCTCTAAAATAAACTTGGCCAAGAACCCAAAGTTCCATGAACGAACGAAGCACATCAATACTAAATATCATTTGATTCGACATCATGTTGAGGCCAAAACAATCCATCTTCGTCATTGTTCCACAAATGAGCAAATTGCAGACATCTTCACTAAAGTGCTTGGAAGGGAAAAGCTTGAACGATTCATAATGATGCTTGGACTCACCAACATCCCTTCAGATTAAGGGGGGGAATGTTGACACCTAATCCTTGTGATTGGGTGAATTAATGTAAATAGATAAATAGGAAATATGAACAATCATCGGGAAACGAACTGAACAGTCTCTCCCTTATGTATATAATGAAGACCTACCTAAAGGAATAAATCAATCGATTCATTTTTGCCTTATGGAGTTACTGCCTGGCTTGACAGAAGTGAGGAAATCAATCAGATCCTTCAAGCAGAGAATGATGAATTGAGGAGACTTCTACAAGAAGATAAAGATAAGTAGAGATTGCAACTTCAATTACGAGCCATGGAAGAGGCCTTGAAATATTTGAAGTGCAACAAAGGCTTAGTGAAGCCATCATCACCTACTTTAGAATCAACAACTAAGGTAAACAATGTTGATCATTCTTTAGTTTCTTTTTCACATGAAGTTATTTCTGTTGGAAGCCTTGAGGTACTCATTTCAGTAACTTGCATGAGACTAATTACCAAGATGGGATACATTGAAGGAGAGTGCTCTAAGGTAGTAGAATATTCCAAGGAATTGTCGAGACCATCGAGGAAATAGGATGAGGGAACACATCATAATCCTTCCATGATAGTACTCATTGTAGAGGAAGAGCTAAGGTAAGCTCTCATCGCCAAGATTGCACAAAGACAGTCAATAGAGGTATAAAAAGTCTCAGTATTCTAAAGTTCATTTTGATTACAAGCATATTGTTAATGATGAGCAGAAATCATGGTGTAGAAAATCATGGACTTTTTGTAGTTTGTATAATCATGTGGTTATTGAGTGTTGGAAGAGAATGGCAACAAGAAAGAGGATGAGGCATGAAAGGCCTTCTCCGCATCAAGGAAGGAAGAAGGTTAAGTAGGTCTAGAGGAAGAAGATTTTTTGCAATCATTACAACAGAGGTGGAAATCAAAGAGCCACATGTTGGGGGCTCCATTCATAGCAACGTATCAAGGAAAAAGCCCCTATGTAGGAACCATTTGGAAAGGTTGTTCGACAAGAAAATCATCTCCACGATGATGACACATTCACTTTGATGTGTGAGAGATGGTTTTCCTAGATATATTAGCTTTACATGGCCACATTTTGTAATTCATGTGTTGCAACAAGAATCAGATCGAAGATCTCATCACAAGCTTTCCAACGACGCAAAAAACACCTCAATCTGAGTTCATGGCCAGTGAAATTTTTGGTCATACTAGGCCCATTAGTAGCGACTAATGAGGTGACAATTTGGCAATTCAAGGTGACAGTTTCTGATGGTCAGAAAAGGCGAATTTTTTGCCTACTTAATTTTTTTGGCGACCCATAAAATTTGGTTTATGGTTTTTAACCAAATTATTTTAAAAACAATATTCTATAAAAATACATATATATATATATATTATATATATATATATATATATAGATATATTATATTATATATATATAAATATATATATAAGATAGATATATAATATATATATATATATATAATAGGGTGCTTGGGAACCACCCGCAGTACCCCTCCTATCCATTACATATATGTTATATGTATTAAGTCCAAACAAACCATGAGCACATATTTTGGGCCGACAAGACTTGAAACCGCGTCAGTTGGGGCCAGCTTGCTAACTAGTAGCCCATTATAACCATATAAAAAAATGTCGCCAACAAATATTCTATACCAGGGAGGCTCACGGGTTTGACCCTGGGACCTATACCCCTCTAAGCAACCTGTGAACCAGTGTGCCAGGCAAGCACCATTGATAATTTCACCCATGTTTTTTCTTATAAAATCATATTTTTTCCCAACAAAGGATAGAGGCATATGCATGGATGCCAAGGCAGTGGAACCATGCCTGGCACAAAGTTTGAGAAGAATATTCTTTGATGCAGGAGACGAATCTTTAGATTCCCTTGGGGCCAATTTTTCACAGAGTCATAACTGTGTCAACTTTATACTCATTCTTCCCAGTTTTCATAGGGAATAGGCTGGTGTAATTAGATTTTTCATCTAAGCAACATATCTTCAATCAACTTGCAAAGAGGAATCTTTGTGGGTTCGTGAGGAATTTAAAAGATTCCCTTGGGGCCAATTCTTCATAATGAAAGAAGCATGTCAACTTTATACTCAAACGAACCATAATTTTATCAGGATTTTGATGGCGTGATCTGTTTTATGATCTGAACAACGGATATTCAATCAAATTACAAAGATGAATCTTTATAGAATCATGAGGAATCTAAAATATTACCTAAGGGTTGAATTTTGACAGTTTCAAAACCAGGCCAACTTTATA
Source organism: Pinus taeda (assembly GCA_000404065.3). Classification (NCBI taxonomy): domain Eukaryota; kingdom Viridiplantae; phylum Streptophyta; class Pinopsida; order Pinales; family Pinaceae; genus Pinus; species Pinus taeda. Next base: position 331,150 of record APFE031202691.1, on the reverse strand, counting down.
CTCATTTACTCCGTTTTTCGTAAGGAGCACAGTGGTGAAGTCAGATATGTCATCTGAGCAGTCAAATTCTAATCAACCAGCAAGAAGGAATGTTTGGGGAATCTTTGAGATTCTCGAGAGTCTAGATTTTGATGGTGTTAGAAATGGGTCGAGTTTACAATCATTCAATACAATTTTGTGCCACTAATTCAACAATGCAATCCATTTCTTTAGCAGAGTTGTGCCTTTTTAGGCCATCCCTGGAAGTGGAGGTATATGATGTAGTGATGCCATGCCTTTCTTTTGATTTGATGAGATGATGATTTTGATTTTAAGATCCTTGCTTACCATTCTATTGGAGGATACCTATATGCCACTTCATGTGATACTATTGTATCTTGTCATGCTAAAGGAGGGCCCATATGAGTGAGAGTTATTATAGGAGAACGTGTCGTGGAGACACATGCCACTCTAATTGGCGGAGTTTATCCTTGTAATGAAAAAGAAAACACCATGTATTCATCATCATCCTGTAGCATTTAATGAAGCATCCTCCCCATTCTTACTGGGCTCAGAGACATAACTCACACTGGGTGAACTTCGTTATCAAGTTGTGTGTGTTATTTTATTTTATGGTTGTCATTATGTTTGCTCTTCTTTAAAGTATGCACATGTATTTTTTTATAATATTTCACATGCAATTCTACTAACATCACAAAAGTAAAAGATCTTGGTTAATTATGGTAGCTGAAGATATCCAAATCAACTCCCTCATTCTCTCCAAGCTTCCAAGCAACCCCATGGTCTCCAACTATGTGAATTTCGCTATAGGAAGTATTACACCCTCTCACATCCACAGAAATCCCATATTAAGTTTTAACAATAAATGCCTCAATATACCTGAATTCCCTAACACCAATGCCCTATTTTTGTTAACACATGGAAATACCTTACATCCAGAGTCGTTATTGTCATTGGCCATCTTCCAATTCTCCACCATATTATTACAATCCATGAGGGTGAGTGTCTTAAGGTCAGGGAAAACATCCTAAGGAAAGATACACTAATAGGACACCTCAAAATTTTCTCACTAAGATCTCTAATTTTTATTAAGTTTTTCTCTAAGACATTTTATCAAACTATTTGAGTGCCAATGGTTGTAGGTGCACTGTTATTGTTTCTAATTCCAAAAGTAATACACAATTTCCAAGGATTGTTAAGAGTACTCTAAATCAGTGTTATGACATGCATTTAACACTCATAAATAGAACAAATCATTGGTTAAACATTTACAATAGCCATACGATTGAGAGAAATAGTCATTTCTTCAACTGAAAGTAAGAGTTTTCAATGCAAAATAAAACAATAGAACTTGGTATATGTTTCAAGAAATTAATAATAGAGATTTATGAGAAATTGTATCATACTAATTGTTAACACTCCAGGAAACTCTCCTAGGTTGTAAATCGTAAATGCCTAGTAACATGTAATCTTCAATATTGTTCTTTGAACTATTGGAATAAATTATGGTTTGGATCAAGTTGGATAACCATTTCAGCTCTATTCTTACTCAAGACATGCATGACAACCCTTAGCAACACAAGGCTTTGGACCACAAATGCCCAATAGTTTGTAGATTTACGGGATAGATGGAGAATACTAACAGTACCAGCGGATTTCATACATGAACATATATGAATGGCTAGCTACAGGCAGCAAATGAACTTACTGGCTGTACTGGAAAATGCATATATAATAACACATATAAATGGCTAGCTACAGGCAGCAAAGAAGCTTGTTAATCTAATATATCAAAGTAGAGATATGATGACACTTACCTAGCCTTACACACACAGAAAACCTGAACAAATTGTTCAAGTGCAAGTGTAGAACAGCATAAAAGGAATGAACATTGAACATCTAATGGAAAAAGAAGCTTATATTTATCAGGATGAAGATGAGAAGTTTGAATAAACAGAGGAGGAATAATCTCCAAAAGTTAAACCCTTGTTACATCTAGTTTTCTGCCTTTTATAGGCCCTTTACAATGCTCCTGAGCTCTCTAGAAGGCTCGAAGTCTTAACCTTGTCTGATTTGTCCCTTAACTGTTTGATTCCCTCAATAGATAGGCATGGCTCTGAGGTTTTTCTCTTTTTGACAAAGGAATAACCGCATTCAGATATTTTGAGTGCACTGGCAGGGAGCTCTCTCTTGACAAAGATGCCCACAATCTCTTATGTTGATTTTGGTTGTGTCACGTTGTGTTGCCCCATGATGTAACTGATTTGGGTTGTGTTGTGTTGTAGGTGCCCATGATGTAACTGATTTGGGCAGTGTTGTGTTGTAGGTGCCTCTCGGCCTTTGTTTCTCTTCAAACTATTGAATAATGATTGTTTTCTGTTTTACACAAAAACCACTATAATGTTGTAAACTCCCGCCAATGTTTGTTCCTTTCAGACTTTAAAATTCCTCAAAAAAGATTTATTTACCCATCAAGTCCACCCTTTGGGTCATTGTCGCTTATCATAGATGGACCAGTCCCTTTGTTCTCTTCATATTTTTGAAATATGGTGAAAACCTTAAAAAACATGAAAAACCAGCCTTTGTGCACCTGAAAACATATATATATTTCACCTCTGAAACACATCGAGTCTGGACTTCATCGCTATCAATGCTGCCAAGGTTCCTGTGTATTTCATTAAATGATGAAATATATGAAGAATGCATTACAAAATGCTTGGGCATGGACTTGAAATATTATGGAATATCGTTCACAATGCCGTCGAGTTTGGCCTTATCACATCGCACATAGGAATATGTAAAGGCCCCTCCCCTTTGGTCAGCACTGATGTGATAATGTGATGCAGTCTGATCGCATATCGCTATATGTAAAGGCCCCACCACTTTGGTCTTCCCGATCTATGATCTGCCGATGTGATTTCGGTCGTTTATATGCTTATGTGATTAACAGACCTTGTTCAATCGTCGATTGCTATCGCCATCGCCCCATGGTCTGTACCAATTTGCCTCCGCTGATGGGAACCGCCGCTTAGATCTAGGCCGTTGATCGGCCAGATCTAACGGCTACTGTGCCTTCTCACTTTAAGCTTGTGATTTTGGAATTTTAATGTTTTTCAGGCATTTCCTGCCTCCTGATAATGTATTTCCTCCCCTTTAAGGGCTTTCCTCCTTTGACCACTTTGATTTCGAACGACCCTTAAGAGGATTTTGAAGAATTTTGGAGCACACATGGATCCTTTGGGATAATTCTTAAGCAAGTTTGGAGACTTTTAGGACATATATGGATCCATTTTTGGGCGTTTTCCTCCAAGGCTAACATTGGCTCCTTCTGGGGATGAAAGCCTCCCTGTGAGGTTTCAAGAAATACAGACCAATGCCTTTCCTGTAAAAACAAAATTTAAATCTTCCTTCTAGTGTTCCAATAGGCATGGAGTCTTTTTAGCATAAAAAAAAAAAAAATTGAAAGAAAAACATATTTACAATACCAAGGCTTTAAGGCCTTAAATGAAATAGAGTTTCAAGAACTGCCCATTTACCAGGCTACTAAGTGCATCTTCTCCTTCCAGAGTGTGTAGGATGAATGTATTGTTGTGCCGAACTTGAGTAATGACGAAAGGACCTGTCCACAAGGAGTCAAACTTACCATGGTTACCTCTCTTTTCTTTAAATGCATCCCATTTAAAGCACCCAATCACCAACTTGGAACTTGTCCGCTTTTTCCTTCTTGTCAGAATTACCTATGGTATTTTTGATGGTAACTCGGTCAGCCCATAGTGCAAACTTCAGCTTGGAATCCCAACTCTTTTTGTTATCCTCTAACAGCTTTTTGATTACCCTTACCAGGCTCTTGTTAGATGATTCCACCAAGCCATTGCCCTGAGGATAATATGAGGTAGAATGCACCACTTGAATGCCCATGGATTCAGTCATGTCCATCAATTATTTTGCCTTGAATACTGTTGCATTATCAGTGACTAGTTTTGTTGGGCAACCAAATCTAGTGAAAATATTCTCATTCAAGAACTTTATGACAACTTGATGACTGGCCTTCTTAGTGGGTATAGCCTCAATCCACTTGGTAAAATAATCAGTGGCTACTAAGATCATTTTTTGTTGGCCACTGGAATGTGGATTGATCTCACCTATAAAGTCCAAGCCCTAATTCTGGAAGGGACCACTGACATGTATTGGCTTTAAGGGCAGAGATTTTAGTTGTTGTCTTCTTGCAAACCTCTGACATTTGTCACAAGGTTTTACAAAAGAAAACACATCGGAGAACAAAGTAGGCCAATAATATCCAGCCCTCAAGATTTTGTGAGTTGTGGCTTTCCAATAATGATGCCCTCCACATATGCTAGAATGAAACTGGTGTATAACCTCCAGAGACTGTTCTTTATCTAGACACCTCAAGAGGATTCCTAATGGGTCTTTCCAATAAAGTAGATTTTTATTAATGTAGAATTTGGCTGATTTGAGTTTAATGGAACAAGCTTGACTTGAGCTAAGTCCTGGAGGGACTTCTAGCTTTTGCAAAAAATGAAATATGTTGTAATACCATTCACATGTGACTTTATTTTCAACCAAAAACTAATCTTGCTTTTGCTCTTCTGTTGCTCCCTCTGCCTACTCATAATATGAATTTAGACCCATGGAATTTATGTCTAACAAGCTGCAATTTTCTTCAACCATAAGTTTAGCCAAACCCTGGCCATTGACAAGCTTAGTGGGCTTCACCTCTATGTTAAACTCTATGAATTTTGCAATCCATTTAGCTCTCTTCCCATCAATATCTGGCTGAGTTAAGACATCCTTTACTGAGGCTAAAGGTACATATGCAACTAATTTGGATTGAAGAATATAAATTCTAAACACCTTTAAAGACTTTATAAGAGCATAAGCTTGTTTTTCGATAAGGTCATACCTTAGTTCGTCATCCCTTAAAGTTTTGCTAAAAAAGGCCACAGGGTGCTCTAAGCCTTCATCATTTTTCTGCAACAGAACTGCCGCAAGTGTATCATAAGAGGCAAAAGAGAAGATACAAAACACCTTAGTGTAATCTGGGCTGATTAGAGTGGGAGATTACATGATAGCTTGCTTGATGGCTTCAAAATAGCTTCTTGAAGCATCTGTCCATTTTATTTTTGCTCCTTTCTTTAGCATGGAAGTGATGTGCTTCACAAGCTCTGCAAAGTTTGGAATGAACCTCCTTACGAAGTTAATCTTACCCAAGAAGGATTGAATGTCCCTTTTTGACCTTGGTATGGATAATGTCTGAATGGCTTGCACTCTGGCTAGATCAATCTTCACACCTTCAGCAGAAACAATATGTCCCAGAAGTTTGACTTCTTCTAGAACAAACTGTGACTTCTTTGGGTTGACTGAAATTCCAAATTGTCTGCACTTTAGGAAGACCTTCTTCAAATGCTGTAAATTATCTTTGTGGCTGCCAGAGAAGACTGTTATGTCATCAAGATAGATAAGGACAAACTTGTCCTTCTCTCCCACAAAGGCTATGTCCATGGCCCTCTGGGAAGTAGCCCCAGCGTTCATCAATCCGAAAGGCATCTTTGAGTACATGAAAGTGCCCCAAGGAGCAGTGAAGGCGGTCTTTTCCTGATCTTCAGGGTGTACAGCAATCTGATTGTAACCTGAAAAATCCATCTAAAAAAGACATGACTCTAGCCCCTAAAACTCTTTGCAGCAAGTGTTCCATCTTAGGCAGGGGATAGTTATCTTTTTTAGAGCACTTGATCAGATTTCTGAAGTCAACACAAAGCCTTATTTCTCCATTTTTCTTTCTTACTACCACAAGGTTAGCTATCCATTTTGAATATCTTAGGGCACTATAATTTTGGCATCCAATAGCTTCTTGATCTCTTTCTCAATCAAAGGCAACAAGAGAGGGTTGATAGGTCTTAGCTTCTGCTTAAAAGGGGTGGTATTCTTTTCCAATGGGATCTTATGTCTAATGATTTATGCATCATAGGTTTTAAGATCATTGTATTCGCAGGCAAAAATGTCAGTGAAGTGGCTCATAAGGGTGCACTACTTGGAATTCTATGCAGAAGACAAATGTGTGGACAAATTTATATTTTTTGGAAGGGCTGGGCTCCCTATATTATGTTTACGAACAGTAGATTCATTTTCTATTTCGGCAGGCTTATCAGCACATCATTTTGGTAGAAAAGCTTCTCTAGAGGCACCAATCCTTTTGGTATGTAATTATTGGGCAGTTGGACGATTCTTCCTCAGTCGATCTCACGTTTTAGCTTAGGCTAGCCGCATTCTTCCATGGCTTCATTTTCCCGATCGATGTGCGTTTCAAAAAATTCCTCCATGACTTGCAAAAATCTGTTAATGTCCTCATCGTCTTCAAAAACTCTCCAATATTTGACATTGTCAGGCAAAGATGGTTTGTATTTTACCTGAACTTCGTATGTCAATTTAGGAGGCAAAGGAGGAATAAACATGCTAGCAGAGACAACGAGGGAGTTGGCAAGCTGGTTCTTCATTCTTGGAATATAAGAAGTGTTGAAATCATTAAAAGAAACCTTGAACCTCCATACCTCATCTTTGTATTCCTTCAGCCTTGGATGCTTAACTTGGAACATTTTATTTACCTGTTGAATAATGAGTTCTGTGTCTCCAAACACTTGCATGCCTTTGATACCCATTTCTTTAGTAGCTATTAAGCCTAGAATTAAAGCTTCGTATTCTGCGATGTTGTTTGTGACCTGAAAGGTTATTTTGAAAGATAAATGAATGTATTCCTATTTTGGGGACACAAGGACCACACCTGCCCCTGCAGCATCTTTAGAGCAAGCCCCATCAAAAAACATATCCCAAATCTATGGGTTTTCTTCCTCAATGATCTAGCAAACTGGTTTCCTAAGCTGCATGGAAGCCAACTAAGATTCTTCAATATGAAGGATACAAGCTCCAAAATCAGTGTCGATAGCATATATGGGATGATTGGTGGGATTCTTTTCATCGTTGATTATATAAGCCAACTACGCCTCTCTGTATAATCTCTTGCTCTCACCTACGGAAACTGGGATAGTAGCATAGGACAGATCATTTTGTAATGATCCACCTAGTCTCTTGATCCAACCTCTGGAAAGTAACATGCCAAACTTGGGATGTACATCTGCTACCATAATGTCCATCATCATGCTTTTCATAGGTAGCTGAGACAAAGTGATGGCTAGTTCCTTGATTAACCCTAGACATTTCACTTTTCTAGAGTCAAAAGAAAATAGGTCATGATAAGGCTTAGTGATTTCAAGACCCAACTCATCCATGACAACCTTGGGCATTAGATTATGGCTGGCTCCAGTGTCCAAAAGGTAGTTGTGAAGGATTTTATCATGAAAAATCAGAGAGACATAGAATTATGGGGAGTTGTCTTCATAGTTTTCAATCATTGGGCTAAGGATAATAGCTGGCTTGTCATCTTTAAGATTTACATAATCAGTAGACTCTTGGATGTCTTTAGGTTCAAGGACCTCAAGGATGGATATTTTGAAGGACTCATTCTTCACCAGTTCAATCAAAGGCATAGGTATTCTTAGCTTCTGAATTTCTGATTGCAAACTAAAAGGAGAAGGGGACTTGTCAAGGCCTCTTACCTCATAAGTTGGAGCTTTGAGGATGATAGGATCAATTGCTAGTTATTTTTTCTTATTAGCTTGCGGTATTGTAGGGACAACAGCTCTTTGAATAGGAGTTTCCTTGGCATTATTTATCTTTGACCTTAAATTATATCTTTGTTGATCTACAGCTTGTAGAATAGCTTCACCATCCCATTCCTGGCTGATCCGATCATTGCATAATGACTTTTCATATGCAGCTGAGGTAAAAAAGGAGGAATTGCCTTTGTCTTCTAGACAATGAATCTCATCATCTTCTTCGAACTACTCTTCTTCCATGACTACATTCTGAAAAGGAGCCTTCACCCTTTGGTATTCATTTGCATTTTTGTTTCTTTGCAAAATCTGCAACTGCTCATTCATTCTTCTATATGGATTTCGATTTGGATTTCTTGTGGCAAAGGCATTAAGTATTCTTCCCTTCCCCGATTGCTGCTCAACCTTCAATTTAGAGATTTCCAAGGCTAATGACTCGATCATTTTGGTAATTTTATCTATCTTAGGATCAGAGGATGATGAAGACTCGCCCCTTTGTCTTCTTCTATCAACATTCCCCTTCAGTTTCTCAGCGGCCATGATGTTTGATTCCACTTCCAAGGCTGCATCCTGCATGTCAACCAAAGTAGCACATCGCCACTCTCTCAACAGTAGGCAGAAGTCAAAATCAAAAGCACTAGCATAGGTGAGTTTAGTAGAGGTGGTAGTGGGTTTTACTTCAGCTGGAATCTTGCTATACATATGGTTAAACCTTTTATTGAAATCAAACAACAACTCACCATTTTCTCTCTTTAAGTTTCCAAACTCAGTGTGGTAGTAGAGGAGGTCCTTTTTAACCCCCCAATGCTTTAGGTATGCATCATCTAAAGCTTCGATATCTGCAATAGATCTGGGGGTTAGTTCTCTGAACCATTTTCTAGCCTCTCCATCTAGGCTTTGGACAAAGACTCTCATCCACACATCATCTTCACTAATGTCCATATTATCAGCATAGCTATAGAATGAATCAAGATGTTCTTCAGCAGTAACACCTTCAGTCCCAGTGAACTTAGGCCTATATTTCTGATATTCTCTAGTACGCATGGCATTCAAAGGAGTGGGGAGTATTCGAGGTCCATACCTAGAAGCTATGATTCTTTCCATTTTGGTAGGTGCTTGTGGACCTACCATAACTGTGGTAGCTAAATAAGTACTGGCAGTCTGAATGATAGAGGGTTGAGGAGTGACTGACAGAACTAAAGGAGTATGACAGATAGGAGGTGAGGTTTCCTTTGGGCTTAAATCAAAAGGAGAACCTAAAGAATAAGGATCTTTATGAATCTCTGAGAGTTTTTCTTCACTACTAGTATTAGATGCTATACTCTCAACATGTATTTGTTCTATTACAAGCCTTTCTTGTAGATATATAAGAGATTGTTTAGGTTTACCTGAACCTGATGCTCCTTTTTGTAATACCTTTCTCTCTTTGATGATTTCTTTAGGATCGGGTACTGGGTCAGTGTGTAGCTTTTGAGGATTTCTCCGAGTGTGCCTCACAAACTGAGCCAAAACTATGAAGTGGAGTCGCCAAGAGGTTCGACCTCCAAAAGAGTCACCAGATAGATGATTACAACCAAAAATGTGTCCACACTTTGTCTATCATGAAAGCTTCAATCTCCTCTCCCCGACAATGGCGCCAATTATGTTAACACTCCAGGAAACTCTCCTAGGTTGTAAATCGGAGATTCCTAGTAACATGTAATCTTTAATATTGTTCTCTAAACTATTGGAATAAATTATGGTTTGGATCAAGTTGGATAACCATTTCAGCTCTATTCTTACTCAAGACATGCATGAACACCCTTAGCAACACAAGGCTTTGGACCACAAATTCCCAATAGTTTGTATATTTAATGGATAGATGGAGAATACTAATAGTACAACAGATTGCATACATGAACATATATGAATGGCTAGCTACAGCCAGCAAATGAACTTACTGACTATACTGGAAAATGCATATATAATAACACATATAAATGGCTAGCTACAGGCAACAAAGAATCTTGCTAATCTAATATATCAAATCAGAGATAAGATGACAGTTATATGGCCTTACACACAGAAAACCTGAACAAATTGTTCAAGTGCAAGTGTAGAACAGCATAAAGGGAATGGACATTGAACATCTAATGGAAAAAGAAGCTTATATTTCTCAGGATGAAGATGAGAAGCTTGAATAAATAGAGGAGGAATAATCTCCAAAAGTTAAACCCTTGTTACATCTAGTTTTTTGCCTTTTATAGGCTCTTTACAATGCTCCTGAGCTCTCTAGAAGGCTCAAAGTCTTAACCTTGTCTGATTTTTCCCTTAACCGTTTGATTCCCTCAATAGGCAAGCATGGCTCAGAGGTTTTTCTCTTTTTGACAGAGGAATAACCGCATTCAGATATTTTGAGTGTGCTGGCAGGGAGCTCTCTCTTAACAAAGATACCCACAATCTCTTTTATCGATTTCAGTTGTGTCACGCGTGTTGCACCATGATGTAACTAATTCAGGTTGTGTTGTGCTATAGGTGACCATGATGTAACTGATTTGGGCTGTGTTGTGTTGTAGGTGCCTCTCGGCCTCGGTTTCTCTTCAAACTGTTGAATAATGAGTGTTTTCTGTTTTACACAAAAACCATTGTAATGTTGTAAACTCCTGCCAATGTTTGTTCGTTTCGGACTTTAAAAGTCCTCAAAAATGATTTATTTACCCATCGAGTCTACCCTTTGGGTCGCTATCACCTATTGCAGATGACTCAATCCCTTTGTTCTCTTTGTATTTTTGCAATATGGCGAAAACCTTAAAAAACATGAAAAACCGACATTTGTAGACCTGAAAACATATATATATTTCACCTCTGAAACAAATCGGGTCCGGAATTCATTGCTATCAGTGCTACCAAGGTTCCTATGTATTTTGTTAAATAACGAAATATATGAAGAATGCATTACAAAATGCTTGGGCACGGACTTGAAATATTATGGAATATCGTTCACAATGTCGTCGAGTCTAGCCTTATCACATCACACATAGGAATATGTAAAGGCCCCGCCCCTTTGGTCTTCCCGATCTGCGATCCATCGATGTGATTTGGGTCGTTGATCTGCGTATGCGATTCACGGTCCTTGTTCAATCGCCAATTTCTATTGCCATCGCCCCATGGTCTACGCCAATGCGACCCACCGAGTAGATCTGGGCCATTGATCAGCCAGATCTAACAACTGTTGTGCCTTCTCACTTTAAGCCTATGATTTTGGAATTTTAATGGTTTTAAGGAATTTACTGCCTCCTAATAGTGTATTTCCTCCCCTTTAAGGGCTTTCCTCCTTCGACCATTTTGATTTCGAACAACCCTTAAGAGGATTTTGAAGAATTTTAGAGCACACTTGGATCCTTTGGGATAATTCTTAAGCAAGTTTGGAGACTTTTAGGACATATATGGATCCATATTTGGCCGTTTGACTCCAAGGCTAACACTGATGTTCAGCAAAATATTTGGAAATATCAATCCCAAATGACTATGTGTTCAACCCTCTTTCCAAATGAATCCAGCCCATACATATTTCCACTAAACCAACAAATCGACCTAGCCTTTATGTAGAGATAAACCCACTGTTTGAAGTAAATAAACAACTCTACTTCATATTTATAAACTAGTACAAGTATTGTACACTCACTAAAGAAACATAGAACCTGAGTGTGTTCCAGTAGTGGGATGATATTTGACTCCTCTGATAACAGTAGAAACAATCTTTAATATTCATCCCAAATATGTATACCCAATAGTCGAGTCTAGCAATAGGGAACTTAGCCTCTTAATATTGATGGTTGTAGTGACTCACATAAACCACAAAAGAAGAACTCAGCCCCTCTATGGCAGCAATTCAACCCTTCTTTCCCCACAAGTATATTCAATTAGAAAAAGATGATATTTGTGGCCTCCATTGGCAACTGTCGTTCAATCATGAATAACCAAAATCAACCCTCTTTAGGAAGTGAATACTCAACCATCATTTCAAGGAAACTTAGCCAACACACTGAAGATAAACTCGAACCACAAGGGATGAAACCCATCTGACAAAAACAATGACAAAATTTTCCCCAACTTGGCAAGCTAATTCAGTTGCTCTGAATAGAACTCGGCCCCCTTAAATCAATAGTATAACTTAGTTAACAAAGGAGAAACTCGACCCCTTGGTGGAATATGTAATCTCAAGGTGAGGGAAAACATCCTAAGGAAAAACTGCCTCTAGTATTTTTATATGATACAACTGTAACTCCTTGATATGCAGCATGCTTTTGTCAATGGAACAATCCACTTCATTCAATGCTCTTTTCCCTTTCAATTATGCTAGTAACAACACTTCTCTTTATCTTTCAACATTTAAACATTTTTAAATGGTAGTTAGAGTGGGGATTTCGAGCCAGAATAAGGAGAGTGGGACATAAGAACAAGAATCTCCATTGTCAGATCCTTTGTTTGGCCAAGTACTCATCATTCTCGAGACTAAAACATCAAGCAATGAGTGGGATAGCCCGAAAATTGGTGACTGAAACTGTAGAAGCTCTGGTTGAAGAGGGTGAAAAGGCCTATCTTGCAAAGATTCTTCCTGAGGAGGAGGTGGCACCTATTTATGAAGAAGAAGAATTCACCATTCCAGATCAACCACCTAATCTTAAATAAGAAGAGGAGCATCTTGGTCATGAAAAAGAATAATTTGATCTTAAACAAGACAATGAACCATCTAGTTAGGAAGAAGAAATTCTGAGAGTGGATGAATTGTCTAAGGATCAAGAAGAGAGAGGTAAAATTACCAAATTTCTTAGTCCTATACTTCAAGAACCTGACATTCCAAAGGATATTGAATCATATCCATCTACAACTAGGTTGGAAATTCAAGTCCCTGAACCGCCCAAGGAGAAAAAGGAAGAAGAAGAGGAGAAAGGCAACAACCCATCAAGTGAAGTTATTGAAGCTCCAACTAAAGAGGTTGAACAAATTATTCTTGTCGAGATCCTAAGCCTGCCTGAGGAGGAATCTCCTACTAAATAGGTGCTTCCTAAAGAAGAAAGAAACATTGTTCTTATGAAATATACCTAAAGAATATCACATGGTAGATGAATCGTCGAATCAGACTAGAGAAAGAATTGGTGTAGTTTTTAATTAAGAACCTCTGACAAATTCTCTTCCAATGCTTGGCATTCAATAGGTGATTGAACTACCTCCTGAAGAAACAATCGCACCTCTAGCAGAATAAACATCGGAGACTAACATTGAAGAGGTTCTTCCCAAAGGAAATGTTCTTGCGGAGACTATGAAGCTTTCCCAAAGATAAGAAAAGTAGGACAAGATCTAGATTACAACGCCATCCAATGGTATGTCCCAATTCCTGGACTCATGCCCTCCATCTACACTTCAATTCTAACAAACCCAAAATCTGAAATCTTGATAGACTTGTCTGTAGTTATGAGCATATTATAGATCCATGTGAATAAAACCAAGACTCTAGAGATACTCCATGCCCCCCTGCCACATCCAATGCCTTCTTCACTACTAATTTTAAAGGCATTGAGTGGTTCTATCTATTTGCCAAAGATTGCCTCACAAAGTCCCCCTTGGCATAGTCTGTAACAATACACCAAACCATAGGTTTCTTACAACCCCCTATGAATCTCACCACATTCATATGCCTCAAATTCACTAGCATCTTGACCTCCTATCTAAATTTCTGCTCCAATATTTAGGGTTTCTCTGTATTATCCTTTAACCTCTCAAGGATCTTCACTACAACATCCTCATAATTATAGGTACCATTCTAAAGTTTGCCAATTTTCCCCTATGCAAAAGGAGGAACCATGTTGAGTTTTCTTAAGTCAATGGTCCACTCATCATATCCCTCAAGGCCATCAGTAGGAGACCTATCATCCATAAGCGTATATGCAACGACATCTTCTCCAAGGGTATGAGCAACTATGTTGTTATGGGCCACACTGTGAGCTACAGATCTGCCATGCATTTTGTCCTGGTTTACAATTTGAGATGCATTAATATCGTTGTTCTCGAATTGTTTGAGCCAACGTTGTTGTCCATAATGGATATGGACACAAACCCACCTCCACTACTGGTCTACAAGCTTCTCACACTCTCCACAGAGATGTTTGAGGCTTCTCCAAGACTAAGATAAAACCCTTCAGTGACTTCATATTCCATTGTTCTATAATTTTCTACTTCTATCATTCTCAAATAATTTGTTTACTCCCACCCCCACCCTGATTGACTGTAGTTTACAGTCCAACATTCTATCAAACCCAACCTAAAAAAATACATTTTAACACCATAAAAATGTAAAGAGATACACTATACCCATAAGTTTTATTTGCAGATAAATTGAAACAACCATAGATGGTGTCCATTTTTGCAATACAAAGGCATGTCTAATAAAAAAATGATGGTTGTCTTTAATCAAACCTAGCTTTTTTGAGCTCCTGAGATTAAGAAAACCCACTATTCTATGCCTAGGTATCGTTAAAAATAGTAGATCTGGAAACCCAAATGAAAGTTCTCCACAAAATTGCCCAAATATTGAAGCTTTCACATCACAAATACTTTCTTTTCAAGGCTAGAAAACAACGACCAAAATCGCCCCTCCTCTTGTTGTTGCTTCAGATCCATGGAACAACACCGAGTTGAGGGTGTCCAAAGGTGGAGGACGAACTTTTCACATGCGGGAATTGGGATACTTGGGGATAGCGATGGCGGGAAAAGATGGTTCCAAGTAACAGAGAATGGAGGACTTCAAGTGCAGTGCTGCGAATCTCCCTCCTTTGACTCCAGTAACATAATAAAACAAGTAATGGATCACTACCACGTGTTGAAAAATGATTGGTTGGAGGAGGACGAAAATGGAGGGATGGGATTGGCTGGGATGAATAGTGTTTCCCCAAACAACTCCATATAGGAACACCTTCTGTGTAATTATTGGATAACAAATAAACAAAGTATGTATGATGAGATATTTTTAGTACTTTCCTGCTATTATCAAGTTTGATATAAATGCGTGAAGTGTCCAATGTAATTAGTTCCAATCAATTGTTGCCATTAATACAGAGAACCTGCTTTATATGAGATATTTTATATAATAGAAGTGAGCATAAATTAGATGAGATCCATCCAAATTTTTTGGCCTAGATGCTCCATATTCTTTCACTATCAATGGTATTTATGTTGAAAATTACATTTTTCCACCCTTTTACTAATATCACTCAACCAAATGAACATTGTCATTTACTAGTATTTTCTCATGTGATGGACACTTTTTAGCCTTTATGAGTCCTTGCTTCGCAATGCGATGGGTACTTTTTAGTGTTTATGAATCCTCCCACAATTGGTGTAGCATGATGAAAAACTTACATTGGTTTTTTGAGTTTCTTAGGTGGGACGTTGGATATGGCTTGCAAATAGAGATTGGACTAGACGCTCTTATGGTTATTCCTGGAATCATTCCTTATCGGTTCCCTTCTAATATTTCTACATGAAACCGATATTTACTATCTTAATCAAATTCATTGTGCACACAATCAAGGAAATTTCTTTCAACAATGGCTTAAGGCAGATAATCTAGGATGAAATGGGGGCCTTGTTGTAGAATGGAAGGATACATGTCACAATTATGCATTGCTAATATTCATATCAATGCTAATGGGGATAGGATGGTTGGGGATGGGAAACTGAAGAAGGGGCAAGTGGTAGCCTGGGATATATACAGTAGGCTTCCCAAAACGAAGGCGCTACAAGAAAAAATTTGGTGGTTTCATTTTGTGTTGAAATGAGAGGTCCCAAGAAAACTCTTATGTTTTTGCTAGTTGGTGCTACATGATAGAATCCTGACGTGGAGCAACCTCCTTTGTAGGGGCTTCATAGATCCAAGTATCTGCCCCATGTGCAAGCAGGGGCCTAAGGATTTTTTTTCACCTTTTATTGAGATACTTGTTTGTTGTGGTGGTGCGGGAAGGAGTCATGGAAGCATTAAACATTATAGAGGTATGGGAGTTACAATCACTGGAGATGTGCTTAACTTCTTGGTTTTTGTCTCAAAAGAAATACATATCACTTCCTTTTTACATCATGTGGTCCATATGGAGATGCAGGAACTCTCTCTTGTTTGATCAGAAATATGCTAATGTTAGAGTTGTTATCATTATGTCAATGGAATATTATTCAAAAATAGAGTTGAAAAACAAGAGCAACAAAAAGAGAGAGATCAAGTTTAAGGACATTTGGAAAGAACTGTCGATAGGTATTTTTTATGGTGCATGTCAACAAATGAAATGTGGTTGCGTAGCTTTTATTGTGTTAGATCCTGGCAAATATTATCACTTCTAGTGGGAGGGTGGTAGAGGTACAAACAACAGGGAAAAATTTATAGCATTATGGGGGATTTTGATATGCTCTAGATGGCTAAGGCTGGACACACTTCACATCCATGGAGATGCAAAAGGTATTATTGAATGGGTTAAGGATCAATCACACTTAAATCCTCCCATTCTATGCAATTGGACATGTCGTGTATGCAATATGGTGATTTCTTTCCAGTCAATATCTTTTTGGCACATATATAGGGAACAAAACGAAGTTCGGATCTTCTATCTAGGAGAGGAATTGCCAAGGATCTTGGGAAACTTTATTTTGCAGCCTTTGTGCAGGATTCCCTGATGAATACTCGGAGCATTAACCTCTCTTAATATGCATTATAGTTATTTTTATGTCAAATGAGACACTGCTAGTAGTCTTTAGGAAAAAACAAAAGGACATTTTTGTACTCAGACAGAATCTAAGTATCACTATTAAAACTAAAATTTTATGCAGATATGTGGAATTTCTATAAACCTATGAGGGACTTTAAAGACATGAAAATAAGAGGAAACATGAGCCAAAATAGAGTAGCATTGAAAATTATAGGAGGTGATTTCGTAGTTTTTTTTTTTTTGGAGGAAATAGTGGTTTTAAATCAACAAAATGTAAGAGATTTTGAGAAAAACAACCTCTGTTTTTTGTACTCTCTTTTTATAAAATGAAAAGAACATGTTTTTTCTTTTGAAAAAAAATTCCTTGCTTCGTTGTTAAGTATAGTTTCACATTTGACACAGAGTATTCATATTGCCACATATGCGTTGTAATTTTGAAGATAATAATGTTTAAATGGTATTTTTCACTACTCAAACCATAATTTTGAACATCTTGTTACACTAGCATACCTCCAATATAAACAAAGGGAATTAAAAAGAAAAAGAGGTTAGACACAAGGGATAAATATCAAAGATATTTTCTAAGATAGATTAAGGGGCTTCATGCATTGTATTTTGTAATTATGAATTTGTTAATGAAAATACTTAGTTGCTGATAATTTCATGAGCCTTTAGCTTTGGGTAGTGCTCCCATCCAGGAGGGTCATCTCTCTTGGGATGCACTTGCAAAGTTAGTATGTTTGTATTTAAGTAGATTTAATTTTAAAGAATGAATGTGTTAGATAAATTCTGTTTTGATTATTTATTTTATTGTCGTCTTTAATTCATTTGATGTTTAAGTATTGAGTTGATTTTAGGGCCTTGTGTTGAATTGCTAACTTGGAGAATCCAATAGGTAACTAAAAAGAGGACTAGAAATTGCAATTCATGAGAGTGTTTTTCCTTTATATTGTGTGTTATGTTTTTTTGCTTAATGGAACTACATGAGTTATTATGAATATCTTTATGATGTTGGAACTTATTATATTGAAATCATTTCAATGGTTGGGTATGTGATTGTTTAACATGCAAAAGATAAGTTCATGATTGACTTGATCCTTGGAAGGGTTCATTGAGTAGACTGCTTGTGTACCTAGCTTAGTATAAAGACCAGTTTGACTTAGTGTTGCATATATTTTGTTGATAACTCATTCATTTATGAAATCTATATTGATAATTTAATTTTTAGAAATTTAGACAATTAAATTGTCATACACTACTCATGTGTGAAATTGAACTTGATCTTTAGTAAGAACAAGAAGTTGGAAATGGTGGTGGTCAATATTTTAATTGAAGGTTTTCAATTTGATCATCTTGACGAACTCAAGGCTACAATAATATTGAGCAGACTCAGAAATCTACGAACAATATCTAGATCTAATGAGGTGTCTATTATCTGAGATTCAAATGGTAGATCAGACAGTTTGTTACATTTTCTTGTGATTGAACCTCGTTCCATTTCAATAATCTTTCTTGTTCCATCCAATACCCTTACACCTATAGCTATCTGGGGAGATGGTCTAGGCAAGCTTATGGGAACCAAACATAAGCATAGAAACCAACTCCTCCACACACTACAACCAAGCCCAATTCACCAAGGGTTATGCTAGAAATATTCTAGCCCTCGAATCTAAAATATGAAATAATCTTTGATACAATATTTATCAAATGGTCGATCCGATATAATCATTGAAAATCCCACGCTTCTTTAATATATTACAAAGCACCAAAATAACAGAACAACTTGAGATCAAAACTATCTTGAGAAAGACTTTTTATTAATTCAATCTCATACTCACATACCAAATACATAACAAAGTCACATTATATATCAATATCACATTGATAGTATGACATCTAAACTCTAACCATTTAGAATTTTCATTTCTCTATTATCTCTAACCAATCACATATACTCACATACCAAATACATAACAAAGTCACATTATATATCAATATCACATTGATAGTATGACATCTAAACTCTAACCATTTAGAAATTTCATTTCTCTATTATCTCTAACCAATCACATATGGTAACTCACTGAAAATCCAACTATCTACTAAAATGGTGATAGAATTTGTCCCTGGTTTTACTTATCCATCCCTTTCCCTAAACGTGACCTAGCTGACACGTATCATAAAAGTAGTTATAACTTGTTAAATGTTGATAAGTTAATTGTTCATGTGTACACCATGTTTTAAAGTGCCTTGGATATTTGGTGCATCATTTATGAGTATATGGAATTCCTTATAAATTGTACAGGAAGGAATTCATTACTCATAGTGAACATTTGTATTAAGAGAAATTTTTACTTGAGGTAATAAATTACACATAGTGCACATCTCCTAAATTGTTAAATATTGATAATAATTACTCAATCTATACATGGTGGCATGTTGTTTGGGCCTAGAGATAGACCTAATTTAATAATATTTAGGTGATCATCAATATCCATAAATATGTTTAAAGTTTCCATTTTGTTCAATATTGTTCCATATTTGGTTCCTTGCATTTTGTTAGTCCAATAACACTTCCCAATGTGTAGAAAAGGGACAAGTGAAAAAAATTAGTGAATTTTTCAGATTGTAAAATTGTGAAATAATTAAAGTGCGCAAAATTGCGAAATAATTAAAAGCTATTGATCTACGCAAACTGCGTTTATTTTGGATTCAACGCTCCTTCATTCTATCGAAAGGTGTGTTGATGGTATTAAAACCCTAAGTAAAAGGCTGAATTGTAATTCGAAAATCAATTTTTTTGTTTGAAAACATCAAGTGGGACTCGTGGATCACTTATTTCGTAGGTGACTATTATTTTTAAAGAGGAAACATTTTATATGCAAAGAGGGGTTCATAAAGTTTTGCTTTCTAAGATTTTAAATAGAGATTTTGAAAAAGTTTATTTGAAAAGATACATTATAAAGGGTTTTTTCAAATTTATAAGTGGGAGACTTTGGCAACAAACTATAATGATATGGCCAAAGTCAATATTGTTAAGCTGTAGAATATTAGGAGAGATTTTGAAAGTTTGTAGATGAAGGAAACAGAGGACATCGATTCATTCATGAATCAATTCTTGACTGTCGTAAATCAGTTAAAAAACTTTGGTGATAACATAGAAGATCAAAAGGTCGTTGAGAAGGTCCTCAGATCTTTGTCTACCAAATTTGATGCTATAGTAGCAACCATAGAAGAAATCAAGGATTTGGAAACATTGATAGTTGATGAGTCGATGGGATCACTTCTATCATGCCCCTACCCTAGCGGTACTCTTCCAACCACACGATTGAGAGTGCGACACCACCAACCACTTTCTTTTTAACAATACTTGCGATTATGGACTACGCCTACTTTCTATACTTATTTTATTTTTCAATTTTCATAAGTATAACATTCATATACACAGTGGAAACATTCAATTAATCATCTTCATTGTTATTACCATTTACACATATGCACAGCGGATATTTTAATGGGAGGGGCAACTCCCTGAAATATGAGTCCCCCCGATAATAACAATATTTCACAAAATATACAATTTTACAGTCTTTGCAGGAAACCCCAAGTTTCCTTGGTACAATATTTTTCACAGCTGTGCAACCTAGCCTGCACTGTTCAGTCCACCCGAACCACCATTCGAAGTGCCCACCAGTTCTACCATTTGTCGCAACTCATTCACCATCGCACTATTCAGCACGTCGTTCACCTGCAGCTCGTTCAGTCGAATGCCCTCAACTCATTCAGGCAGACGCCCCCACATGCCCTTGCCCATTCAGTCATTCAGGTCAGTGCCCTCGTATGCCCTAGCTCATTCTGTCGTTCATACCAACCTTTCTCATTCAGTCATTTGGGTGAACGCCCTCACATGCCCTCACCCATTGAGTGGTTAGGACTGGTGCCCTCGCACAAACACCTTCGCATGACTTCACCCGAATGCCTTCGAACAACCTCGCCCATTTAGTTGTTCAAGCCAATGACATCACACACCCTTTCCCGAACGCCTTCGAACGACCTCGCCCGAATGGTCGTTCAGAGAAACTCCCTAAGATGCCCTCGTCCATTCAATTGTTCAGGCCGACGCCCTCGCCCGAATATCTCCGCACGACCTGCGGCTCTGTTTTCTGCATTTGTTGTGACTCCGTGCTACGGACCAAGAATTTTCTTTCACTTCACCCAATTTCAGACTCTCCAAGTAGCTCGCCCTCCTAGCTTGCATAAACACTCAGAAACTTTTCTTGATTGATTTTTGCCACCATTCCAATGCTTTACTTATATGGCAGTTGGCCTATCGATTGGGGCGTTGACTCACCAAGCTGACCCACCATTTCGTCTAACTTGTCCCTTCGTCGCGTCAGCCCATGGTGTGGGTGCCCATGTGCAGGACCACCCCCACATATAAACTCACCAATACTCCCGACACTTAGTCATTTTCACGATGACTCTTCATGTCGCACGTTGGCTCGTCTCCTCTGTTTAGTCAGCTCATCGCATCATGCGAGTGTGCCCCAGCTCATGAATCGCTCGCTCGTTGTGTGCACTTTGCCAAACGATCCAAAACTCATGGGCCTTACATTCTCCCCCACTCTAAATAGTTGTCATCCTCATCAACACCGTCATACAACATCGCAAAGTGTCGCTAGCTCCAACATCAAAATGCTCATGTTGTCTGCCTCTACTTTGCCATCGCATAAACCATAAAGGCTTATGTCTCCATGAATTAGAAAGTCTCCTCAATCCATGATTATTAACCATATCCATCGCAATCCCCACTTGTTGCCCCACCATGGAAGGTCGATCCCTCCAACTCAAGCTACATGCTCACTGCAACATATCGTATCGCCCTCATCATGTGAACTGTTTCCATGATACTCCAACATAATGCTAACACACCTTTGTACACTGCTATAGCCCCCATGACTCGAATTAGTCAAGTGATCAGTCCAACTATCACGCTCAAACCATGAGAATGCACATCCCCATGCCATCATCAGTCATTTCTCCTAGCCTCCTGTCACAACATCAACTCAATCAAGAATCCATCTCCATCTCCATCAAAATGTAAGCCATGCCCAGGTCCATGCAGTAAAATCCATATCGTCTGCAACATGTTGTCCATCATGTTTGGTTTCAATGTGTTGCATGAAATCAGCCACATCTATCCCAACATCATCATCCATATGTGTAAAATCCCTCTCCCCAAAGTGAAGAGATCCTCTCATCAAATCGACTCTCAATATGCCACATCCAAGTCCATGAAGTAACCTCCATCATATCTGTAATGTGGCATCCCTCAAGTCTGCCAAGAAAACAAGTATACGCCTGTCTCATCATCCATGTGCTGCCCATGATCATAGATCAATCAACTCCCATGTGTAAAAAGTGGTTAAGTCTCGACTCAACCCATGCCCAAGTGTTGCCATCAAGGCATCATCACAGCTGCAACTCCATCACTCCAAAGTGTCTCATATCGATCCTCCACATCAAGTCACTCTCTCAAGCACACCCATACATGTACTCAAAAGTATGCACCCTATATTACATCAAGTCCCTGACCTCAGCTCCTCAATGCATCAGATCCTCCAAGTCCACCATAATATGAAGTCCCCAAAAGTCACAACCTCATATCATCATGAGCTCCATGAGTCATGTCCAACCAACATCCGAGCAATCATACATGTCTCGGCCCAAAGGTCCCTGCAATATGCCTCGACTCTCCACGCAGTAGGAATTCTCCATAGTCTGCTCACAAATCTAACCAAATCCGTAGCCTTGTTGTACAAGAGTGCATAACATCCCCATCGGCTCATAAATAAAAAGTCTCCATGTCACACAAGCAAACCCACCTGCACAACAACTATGCCTTAGCACTCCTCATCGGATGCCCATAAGTGACACCTCTACATGTGCTGCTGCATAATGTCCCTGAATAAGACTACCATGCTCCATGTCTCCAACTCGATGTCCATGACTCAAGTTGCCCATGTTTTCCAACTAAGTAGACCCATCACAAAAATCAGTCATCCTCATCAAAGTATGCAATCTGCTAGTGAACTCAGTCACCCAACCCATATCATCATCACATGAGTCTCTTCCACCATGGCTCCCCCACTGAAGGTTCCACCAAGACTTCTTCTTGGTCTCGGCCATGAGAAGTCCACCCAAGTATCACCAAACTCAAGTGTGCGCCCTTCTCCAATCTGTCCATGAGTCATGTTGGGCACTTAGCCAATTTCTCCATATGGCTAAAGCATGACCCATTCCTCCGCAATGATCATCATGCTCTTCCCTTGTCACAAGCATTTGCACCTTCTACCATAAGGTCACAAACAGCCCCAACAAGCTCTGCAACGATCAATGTTCCTTGCTTCTCCATACAAGATCTCATCGTAGACATCCATGGTAAGATCCTCCATCGCATTGCCAAACTGATTTTTCCCTTCCCTGCATATGGTCCATCCTCCAAAATCTCAAATGAAACATAAGTATCAATAATACTTAATTCATCATGAGGCTCCTCCATGTGAGTATCCTCATCCACCAATGTTGGCAAACTGCACGATCCTTTTCCAACTTGAACAATTTCAAGTTCATCCTCCATCGTTGTCATATCTGGAACATCCTCAAATATCACGGCTTCCTCTTCTTCATCATCGCAATTTGCAGTTGCAACCTGCTCCGTTGCCCAACCAAGTCGAAGAAGTTTGTCTTCAACATTCCTTTCCAAGACTTTAAGTTTATCTCGAATCTGTGGGTTCTCTTCTTTCATCAGCTTCAACCTATACAAGGTTGGCAAGAGCTTCCCCTCACATTGTTCCAAACCTGCCATGTCTTGTCACTCAACTTGGCCTAAGCACAAAGCTTCACCCCTGCTAAACCTATCACAAAGTATTACACTTCCTTCGGTACGCCTGGTTTGGCTGAATCAATCTCTGATACCACCTATCACGCCCATACCCTAGCGGTACTCTTCCAACCGCACGATCAGGGGTGTGGTACCACCAACCACTTTCTTTTTAACAATACTTGCAATTGTGGACTACGCCTACTTTCTATACTTAGTTTATTTTTCAACTTTCCTAAGTATAACATTCATATACACAGTGAAACACAATCACCAAACATCGAAAGTCAGAATAAGTTTAAAATCCTACAACAAAATAATGAAGAAAATGAAGAGAATATGGCTGAAGGTGAAGACTTAGAAAATGAACCTATGGATATTTTTCAAGAATCAGGAGAAAAGAAGGTAGTACAAGGGGAAACAAGTAAAGAAATACCAAAGGAAGGGATAGAAACACAAAATAACCAGAGCCAAATGGAGACAGAATAGCAACAAGAAAACGAGGCAGAGGAGGAAATAATCATGAAGAAATTAATCCAGGAATGGAAGAACTTGGATGAAAGATTTATCCCAGATCAGCAAAAACAAATGTATAAGGAAGCTTTTCAAAAATTTAAAGAAAGGAATAAAGGGAATATGGAGAATCAGGATGCCACTACAGGAGAACAGGGGAAAGAACAGTCGGGAATAGGCAGATCTGGCAAAAGCAGTAGAAAAAGAGGAAGAAAAAGACTGAACGAAACGATTCAAGCCGTTGGGGAAATCCTGATTAATTCTGGTAAAGTGATACCTCTCTCTGAGGTATTTTCCTTCCCTTCCAAAAAGTTTTAAATGATTATTGTCAGCTGGAACATTAGAGGGCTGAACAGTAAGGGTAAACAGAGATATATGAAGGAGAAATTGAAAAAAGAAAAACCAAGTATAATGATTTTACAAGAAACTAAAATTACTATGCATCAGATGGAAGGTATTATTAAAAATAGAAAACTGCATTATGAAATCATGGGTCAAGATGCAATCGGCTCAGCTGGTGGCATTGCAATTCTTTGGAACCCAAATGATATAATTTTTGAGAACTGGACTAGCATGCCTAGAATCTTAACAGGGCTAGGGAGAATATCATGTACGAAAGAGAAGGTATTAATTTCAGGTGTGTATGGTCCTCATACCCCAGGAGATAGAGGAAATTTTCTTAAGAATCTTCAAACAACTCAAAAACTGTATCCAGACAATGCCTGGATAGTAGGAGGTGATTTTAATATAATAAGGTCCATGAAAGAAAAAAAGGGGGGCATAAGGAGAGCAGACCAGACTATGGAATTGTTTAGTGATACGATTGAAGGTCTGAGACTATTTGATATACCAACCATTAATGGGATCTTTACATGGAATAACAGGAGAGGGGGTAGGAACCAGATAGCTTCCAGATTGGACCGTTTTTTAGTCTCTGAAACAATAATGAATAGAGATGTATTCATAGAAGCCAAGATTATGCCAGCTCTTGGTTCTGATCACTGGCCAATTAGACTAGAAGTATATATTAAGGCTAATCTAGGCAAGAAGCCTTTCAGATTTGAAACCTTTTGGCTTAGACACCCTGACTTTGTAGGTAAGATGGAGGAATGGTGGCAGCAAAGCACAGCCCAAGGGAGAGGTAAAATGCATACCTTCCAAATCAAGTTAAAAGAGCTAAAAGAGCGGATAAAAAAGTGGAATAAGGAAGAATTTGGAAATATTTTGGAGGAAAAACAAAAACTGGAAACAGAAATGGAAGAAATTCAGCAAAAGATAATAAATGAAGGACGAACAGAGGAAAGCTCCGTAAAAGAAGGAATAATTCTGGGGAAACTGGAAGAAAGAAGGAAACAGGAGGAAGTGTTATGGAGGCAGAAGTCCAGGATCAAATGGCTTAGGGAAGGAGAGAGGAACACTAGATTTTTCCACCAAGCGATGGTTCACCATAGACAGAGAAACAGAATATTTTCAATCAAGAATGAAAATGGGGAAAGGATTGTGGAGCAGGAAGGGATTGAAAGAGTGTTGATGGACTACCACAAAGGAATTCTAAGAGAACCTCAATTGGATAGATCTAAAGCGACCAGGCAAATATGCAGAGTCATCCCCAGAATGGTTACTGAAGACCAGAACAAAGCCCTAATGAGAGCTGCTAGTCTGGATGAGGTGGAGGAAGTAGTGATGAGTATGAAGAAAGGAACTGCCCCTAGTCCTGATGGCTTTACGGTGGATTTCTATCAAGCGGGGTGGCATTTCTTGGGTAAGGAAATTCTGGATCTGGTTGAGGAATCCCGGATGAACCAAAAGGTATGGACTGCTCTTAACTCTACCTTTTTCTCTTTGATCCCTAAAACTGATAATTCAGAGGATGCCAAGGGCTTTAGACCCATTGCCCTTTGTAATTTTATTTACAAGATAATTTCCTCTCTAATGGCTAAAAGGCTAAAACCGTTGCTAGAGAAATTAATATCCCTAGAACAAACTAGATTTGTGGAGGGGCGCCAAATTCTAGATGGATTAGTAGTTACCCAAGAAGTTATCCATTCTATGAAAACTAAGAAACAAAAAGGAATGATGATAAAACTAGATTTGTCAAAAGCCTATGACAAAGTTAGTTGGCAGTACTTAGAAGAAATCCTGAGAAGCTTTGGCTTTAGTAACAAATGGATAAGTTGGGTTCTCAGTTGTATATCAACCCCTAATTTCTCAATATTAGTTAATGGCACTCCTTCTAAGACCTTTAAGGCCTCCAGAGGAATAAGGCAAGGCAACCCTATCTCGCCTTTCTTGTTCATTCTTGCTGCCGAAGGCTTGGGCAAGTACCTTAAGCAAGAAAGAGTAGCTGGTAATGTCAAAGGGCTCAGGTTGTGGGGTAATGATTTGCCTATAACCCATAAACAATTCGTTGATGACATTATGCTGTTTGGGGAACCAACTGTGAGGGAAGTGAGAAACCTGAAAAAGGCTCTTGAATTATTTGCGGAGGCTTCTGGCATGGAAATAAACAAGGACAAATCCTGCACCTTTATATTTAATACAGTGGAGACAGTGAAAAGGCACTTGTCCAGATTGCTTGGATTCAAACAAGGAGACCTCCCAACGAAATACTTGAGTAATATCCTAGATTACAGTTCAAAAAGATTGAAGAATTGGCAGGGTATCCTTGACAAATTAACAAATAGAATGGCAAACTGGACCTTTCGAACCTTAAATATTGCTGGAAGGATTGTTTTGGTTAAATCTGTATTACAAGCAATCCTTATATATCCCCTTTTGATTATGGCAGTTCCTCAAGGAGTCTGTGTCAAGATCAGAGAAGTGCTAAGGAAATTCATCTGGGGTGGGTCTTCTAACCAGAAGAAGTGGGCCTTAGTTTCCTGGAAGCATTTGATAAAACACAAGGAGGAGGGAGGTCTAGGCCTAAGGGATCCGAGTAAGCTCAATAAAGTTCTTGGTGCTAAACTATGGTGGCGTTGGTTGAGAGGGGGTAATGATCTATGGAAGCAACTTTGGAGGTACAAATACAATATGCCCTCATCAACAGAGGAAATTTTCCGCATACAGCAAACCCCGAGGGGATTGAATGTATGGGAGTTAGCCAGTCAAAACCGCGACATAGTAAACAAAAACATCTTCTGGGAAATCAGAGTGGGAAAGGAAGCCAAGTTTTGGGATGAGAAGTGGCATCAACGGGAGAAAATGAACAGCATCCAAGGCATTCAGGATATTCAAAACAAAATTGGGAACAATTATAGATATATTAAAGATTACTGGAAAGAAAACGAAGAGGATGGGATCTGGAGGAAGTGGAAATCTTTGAAGGACTGGGACATTGAGACAAACCAGGAACAACAGGAGGTTTTTTGGAAGGAAATTGAATCCCGGAAAGTTAAAGTGAGAACAGGGAAAGATATCATCAAATGGGGGAAGTCAACAAAAGGAACTTTCACAGTTAGAGAAGCATACTATTTGATAGATCAGCAAGCCGCCTCGGAAAGAATCCAGGAATGGAAAATCTTTTGGGGAAAAAACTGGTGGCCGAAAGTTACTATTTTTGCATGGTTGGTAGCCAATCATAAGATTCTGACTTTGGATAAGCTCCAACAGAAAGGCTTCAATGGTCCCTCAAAATGCCACTTATGCAACAGAGAGCCAGAAACGTAGGAACATTTATTAATCAATTGTGACTATACCAGAACTCTTTGGAGGGAAGTAGGGAGGCTATTCTGCAAACCTAGAAAGTATCTGAAAGAAACTAGAGAGATAATTTTCCTATGGCAGAATGAAAAATTCCAATGCAGAGTGGTGCGGAGAGCATGGGACCTCATGGCAGGATTCGTTCTCTGGATGGTGTGGAAGGAACGTAACCGAAGAATTTTTCAGAACAAAGGTAAACATTCGGAAAAGATATGGAAACGGGTTGTCAATCTCACCAGAGAAACGATATTGGTGGAAAGATGGGTGATGGAGGATTGGAAGGCTGATCCGGGAGAGGATCAAATCCTCAAAACGTTAAACCTAAATTACGAGATGGTCCATAATAAACAGCTTGCGAGGATCAACACAAGTAATCAGAACCAGGACAGGTTTGAATACCCTAAAGGTAATTTCGTTAAATTAAACTTTGACGGGGCTTCGAAAGGGAATCCAGGTAACGCTGGATTCGGAGGAATCTTTAGGGACAGCCAGCAAAATACCAGATGGATTTTTGCAGAGTGGGGAGGAGAAATGACTAATAACGAGGCTGAGCTATGGGCCGTCCACCAAGGTTTACAAATCGCAATACGCAATGATTATACAAACCTGGAGATTGAGGGGGATTCCCAAATGGTCATCGAAACATTAAAAAAGATTAATAATGGTAGGAATTGGGAACAGGTCACTAGCAGCTGGCGAACAGCTGGCATCGTTCAGGACATTGTAGAATTACTGAAAGGTGTGGACTAGAAAATCTTCACCCATGTGAAACGAAATGGGAATCGTGCAGCGGATTTTCTTGCAAACTGGGGTTGTAAGGGCCGAGCTGGCAAGGTAGACAGCATGTGGAGAACGATTCAAATTAAAGGAGAATGGAAGGAGCTGGACAGTATTATAAATCATGACCATGACCAGGCCTCGAAGGATCATCATGAATAGGATTCACCCGCGAGTTGCAATACTCGTGCGAAATACTAGGGACAGGGAGAATTTGGTTCAGATAATAAATGAGTGTCAGAAAGGACCTGGGGAGGAGATCAGTGATCACCATGCGAGATCATATCGGGAAGGTGCGAAAACGGAGAGGAAAAATCCAATCATAGTTTTAAACTGGCGGAGAGGAGGAAAGGACATGTCAGTGACCTTAAATGGGAATAAATCTAACAAGATTGTTGATAGGAAATGCGAAGGCCGGAATAACAGATGGCAGGGTAAGGACAATGGGACAGATAGGAGGAGCGGGATAAGGGACTTTATATCAGCCTGCATGCAAAGCACCCGGCACCAAGAGAATACAATTAACATCCGCAGAGCGAGAGGAAACACAGGTCCAACGAGAACCTCCTGAGCTAAGCGTAGTCGTTCACCTGTGAGCTGTATTATGGAGACTAGAAAGAGAGCCAGGTTAGCGGAAGAGGTGGAAGCGGAGCGAAGCAGAGAGCAAGACAGGAAGGGTAAAGGGGTGATGAAAGAAGAGAAAGCAAAGGAGATTTATGAAATCCTTGACGTTTCTGAGGAGGATGAAAGTAGAGAGCAAAGCAGGAACGCAGAGGAATGGGAGCAGTACGCTATGGGCATCAGCCAGCGGAGTCGGCGGGGAAGAAGGGTACCGCACCGAGGGCGGCAGATGAGGAATAGATAAGCAGACTGTGAGGCAGAACCAAACAATGGGCAAGGTAGCGAGGCGAATAGAGCTCGTGGAGGTAGGGGAGAAAGGCCGGAACAGAGTAGGAGACCAGCCAGAAGGGCTAGACAGACTATTGAACAGAAAATCCAGCAAGCTGAGAGGGCCTACTTTCAGAATACTAGTCCCAGAATCAGGAGGATTATCCAAAACATGGAACAAGAAGCTATTCAAGCCCAATCCGACTCGGAGATGGAGGACTGGGAATTTCTAGTGCATGACCCCGGCAATACGAGAGGCAGAATGTCCATGTTTAAACAGTCTTTACACATCTATTGGGTGATGAAACGGTTATTGGCTAAGGCTCTGGAGCAGGCTGCTACTGAAATGGCAGAGTTGGCTCAAGGAGTCCCCAATTTGAGGAGGGAGCTCCGCATACTGCAAATTTCCATGGAAATGCAGGAGAAAAAGCTGGATGAGATCCAGCAGATGCTTAAAGATGGTCAGAAGTAGAGCAACAAAGAGATCTCACAGAATCTAGGAGATGCAGTTGAGTAACTTCTGTTTTGTTTTTCTCTTTTTTGATGAATCTGCGGCATATATATAGACTAGACAGGTTTCATAGTTTTGTAATAGATAGCTATCATGTGTATATCAGCAAAATTAGAACGTGGAATGATTGTGTAGTTTATATAGCATGGAAAAACAGACTGTGGTATTTCTTTTTTTGGTCTGCGGTTAAAAACTTTAGGTGGATGCCCTGCTCGGTTTCCCATTGTGGGCGTGTAGATGGCTCCACCAATACTGCTGTAATTTTTTGACTTGATAATAGAAAAACAAGAGTAACACCTTTGCCTACAAAAAAAAAAAAAAAAACATTCATATACACAGTGGAGACATTCAATTAATCATCTTCATTGTTATTACCATTTACACATATGCACAATGGATATTTTGATGGGAGGGGAAACTCCCTAAAATATGAGTTTGCCCAATAATAACAATATTTCATAAAATAACAGTTTTACATTCTTTGCAGGAAACCCCAAGTTTCCTTGGTACAATATCTATCATAGTCGTGCAACTCGGCCTTCACTGGTTGGTCCACCCGAACCACCATTCAGAGTGCCCACCGGTTCTACCATCTATCGCAACTCATTCAATGTCACATTGTTCAACACATCGTTCACTTGCAGCTTGTTCAGCCAAACACCCTCAACTCGTTTAGGTGGACACCCTCGCCCGATCAGTCGTTCAAGCTGGTGCCCTCACACGTCCTCACCCGTTTCGTTGTTCAAACTAACCTTGCCCATTCAATTGTGTGGGCAGACACCCTCACACGCCCTCACTTGTTTAGTCATTCGGCACGACACCCTCGCCCAAACGCCTTCGCATGAGTTCACCCAAGCTCCTTCAAACGACCTTGCCCAAACGGTCGTTCAAACAAACACCCTCGAATTCCCTCACTTGTTTAGTCATTCAAGCCGACGCCTTCGCACACCCTTGCCTGAATGCCTTCACACGACCTGGGGCTCCATGCTATGGCCCAAGAGTCTACCTGCACTTCGCCCAATTTTTGACTCTCCAAGTGGCTCGCCCTCCTAGCTTGCATAAACACTTGGAAACTTTGCTTGATTGTTATTTGCCACCATCCCAACGCTTTACTTATATGGCGATTGGCCCATTGGTTGGGGTGTCAACTCACCAAGCCAACCCACTGTTTCATCCAACTCACCCCTTTGTCGCTTCAGCCCATGGTGTGGGTGCCCATGCGTGGGACCGCCCTCACATATAAACTTGCCAATACTCCCGACTCTCAGTCATTTTCGCGATGACTCTTCGTGTCGCATGTTGGCTTGTCTCCTCTGCTTAGTCAGCTCATCGCACCGTGCGGGTGCTTCCCAACTCGCTGGTTGCCCCAGCTCATCGCCCACTCTCCCATCATGTGCCCTTCACCAAACGATCCACAACTCATGGGCCTTACAAGTTCTATCCCATGAGGCAAGGATAGACATAAATAAGTATTCCACCTTAGAGACCGCTTTTAAAAGTCAGGTCTCTATTTCAAGAGATAGAGGTCAAGGCAGAAGTAGATCAAGAAGCAGAGGATGAGGAGGAAGACATGGTGGTCAGAGAGATGGCCGAGAAGAGCATGAACATGAAATTTGAATCAATAACAAAAGTTTCAACAATAATCAAAGAGTTCATAAATCAAAGGTGAGATGTTATTATTGTAATAAATTTGGTCACTATGCATGTGAGTGTAGGGAGAGGATAACTAATCAAGGAAACTAGAGAGCTATTGTCACTACTAAGAATACTAATTCCATGTTCCTAGCTTGTCATACCATGCATGAACCTTTTGATAATGTATGGCTATTAGATAGTGGTTTCAGTAACCACATGACAAACAACAAGAATTTGGTTGCAAATTTGGATCAATTTGTGAAGACAGAGGTAAAGTTGGGGACTCACAAGACTGTGGATGTAGATAGAAAAGGAGTGGTCAACATTATGACCAAGCATGGGGAGCCAAAGACAGTTTCAAAGATATATTATGTCCCTGGTCTAAACATAATTTAATAAGCGTTTGGTAATTGACACAAAAGGGATACAAAGTTACCTTTCAAGGAAAAGAGTGTGCTATATATGACAAGCCCCCATGCAAGCAACTAATAGCAAAGGTGCAGATGACGAGGAACAATCTATTTCCTCTAGTTATGAATTACAGTGATCAAGGCAATTCTTTTATAGTTCCATGGCAATTCTTTTATAGTTCCATGTTCTAATGATTATTGGTTATGGCACTTTTGGTTTGGACACTTGCACTTCTCTGGTTTAAGATTGTTGCAACAAAAACAAATGGTTAGAATATTACCTCCCATCAAAGAACCTGCTAGTACTTGTGAGTGTTTCATCTTGGCAAAGAAACAACGTGAAAGTTTTCAAAATGGAGTTGCATACAAATCAAAGAAACCTCCTGAATTAGTGCATACTGACCTATGTGGACCTCTGAGGACACAGTCTATTGTTGGAAGTTGTTACTTCCTCACTTTCATTGATGATTATAATAGAAAGACATGGGTTTACTTCTTGAAGCGTACGTCTGAAACTTCTGCAAAGTTCAAAGAATTCAAAGCCTTAGCAGAGAACTAAACTGATCGATAAATCAAGGTATTGAGGTCAAATCGTGGTGGAGAATATGATTCAAAGGCATTCCATGATTACTACAAACAACATGGAATTAGAAGACAATTTACAACCAGGTACACACTGCAACAAAATGGTGTAGAAGAGAGAAAAATGGAACCATTATGAATATCTCAAGGAGCATGTTGAAAGGAAGAAACTTGTCTAATGAGTATTGGGCATAAGTAGTGGCATGTGTTGTTTATGTGATAAACAGATCCCCTACAAAGAGTGAGATGAACAAAGTACCAGAAGAAACATGGTCAAGTATGTCTTGTATCATATATCATCTCAAAGTGTTTGGATGTGTAGCTTATGCACATGTGCCTAATGACCTAAGAGATAAGTTGAAGGATAAAAGTGAATAATGCATATTTACTAGTTATAACGAGCAGTTAAAAGATTACAAATTTTATAACCGTATCACCAAGAAGATCATAATTAGAAGAGATGTTGTGTTCAAAGAACAAAAGTCATGGAATGGGACTCTAGACAAAACAGTTGATGCACAAGCACCGTTGATGGAAGAGGATGTAGCAGAGAAGGAGAAACTAGAATCACAAGAGAAGACACCTAATAAAGTCATGCCAACAAGGACTCCAAGATTTTCTAAGAAGCATGGATTTTCAAGCAGATCAATAGATTGGAATTCTCCTAGCAGCCAATCAGGTGATGAATCAAGAATTAGTAAGATAAAGATGATAAGTTTGAAATATATTTATGATTAATTGGATGTTAGTTCAAACTTTGCATTGTTATCATTCCAACCTTCTTCGTTTGAAGAAGCATGCAAAGATGAAAATTGGGTGCAAGCCATTGATGAAGAAATAGAAGCTATTGAAAAGAATGATACATGGGATTTGGTTGGTTTACTAAAGGATAATAACCTCATTGGTGTAAAATGGGTGTACAAGACAAAGTTGAATGAGAAAGGAGAAATTGACATATTTAAAGCAAGACTTGTTTCAGAAGGATTCTCGCATTAACTGGGAATAGATTTTAAAGAAATTTTTGCTCTAGTAGCTAAATTGGATACTGTATGAGTAGTTCTAGGAACAACATCTCAGAAAAAGTGGAAATCATATTAGATGAATGTGAAATCAACCTTCTTGAATGGAATTCTAGAAGAAGAAATTTATGTGCAGCAACCTCCAGGTTGTGAAGTTGAAGGTAAAGAAGACAAGGTTTATAGGTTGAAGAAAGCGCTCTATGGACTCAAGCAAGAACCAAGAGCCTGGTATAACAGAATTGAAAGCTACATGATTAAGAATGGATTTTGCAGAAGCAACATTAAGCCTACCTTGTGCACAAAGGTAAATGAGCATGGATAGATTTTGATTGTTTGCATGTATGTTGATGACATGATTTTTACTAGTGATCTTGAGTTAGATGAATTTAAAGCAACCATGAAGAAATAATTTGAGATGACATATCTTGGTCTCATGAAATGTTTTCTTAGCATAGGAGTTGAGCAATCTAAAAAATGATTTTTATTCGTTAAAATAATATGCTAGAGAATTGTTGAAAAGATTCAAGATGAGAATTGCAAACCTATCCCTACACCAGTTGCAACAGGAACAAATTTAAGTAAGTATGACAAAGGATCAGATGTCAATACAACTCTATTCAAAATATTGGTTGGTAGCCTCATGTATCTAACAACTACAAGACTAGATATCATGCAACGAGTGAGTTTGATTTTTAGATTTATGGAGACTCCAAAAGGCCTACATTAAAGAGAAGGAAAAGGAATTCTGAGATATATAGCAGGAACTAGAGATTGTGGCATAATGTATGCAAGAACATAAAAGAAGGATTTGATTGGATATACAGATAGTGATTTTGCAGGCAGTTTGGATGATAGGAAGAGCACTTGTAGTTATGTGTTTTGTTGGGTAGCGGAGGTCTCGCGTAACGGTTTTGGGGCAGAAAGCATAGAGACTAGGATTAAACTATTGTAAAAACTCCAAATTATGCGGAGCGCGATGTGCAATAAGTCAAAGTGAAAAGGGTAGTCCGCCCAAAAATATTGTAAAGAAATGTAAGTTGAGTCTATGGATCACGGTCCATGGAAAGGTATAAATAGAGCGAGGCTCTATGGATAGAGTAGCTAAAATTTTGGTATGATTTTGGGATCTGAGATGTAATGGGTGTCTAAGAAGAGAATTTTGAGAGTGCCTGTAAGTCCTAGTCGGGGGTTTGGGTAGAAGATAGAGGCTCTGTCGCTATGTGCGTAGAGGCCTAGAAGTTTGTAGTTGTGTGCACGGACACCTGCAGCTAAGTGCACAAGGAAGATCTGGATGTAAGGGTGATAAGTGGAAATAAAGATAAGTTTCTTTTGAATTCTGTGTTAATTTTGAACTCTCGCAACTCTGTTCTTTTATGGTTAATGAAGTTGTGTTGATCTACGTGCATATGCTTATTCCTTATGAATCGGTTTTAATCTTAATATGGGAACTAAATGAGAGTAATAAATGTTTTCTTAAAGACCTCTTGAAGTAGATCTGGGTTATAATACTTAATCGAATAAATTAGATCTGTAATCAGCATGGTAAGAGAAAGCTAAGATTGTCGAGATCTACACAGATCTAGCGCAACGCAAAGCTGTCGGACGGCACGTGAACCTCTTAGACCACATCTAGACATCACAAGGGTGTGGAAACCTAGTTCTAGCACCCTCCCTTGCTACCTCGGGTGATACATCAGTCCGCACTTCGCGGGCTATTGCCGAAAGGGTCAGTAGCTGTGAGATTTTCTTGGATAAATAATTCCTCCAAACCTGTGTCAGGCCCATATAAGCCAACAAATGGTTCTGTTGTCGGGACCAGGATCTTCCTAAGGGTGTCTAATCTATGAACACTGGAACCCTACAAAGAAAGAGATTGAAGAGTGGTGGGATTTGAAATTTCACAAGCTCGCAGTTCAGGAAAACAGAAACTCGCGAATACCAGAAGAAGATTGGTTGGGCAGATATATATTCACAAACATCCATGAGATCTTCTTTGCGTCATTCCCGGTAGAGCTGCACGAGTGGACTGCAAGGCTAGCTAACAGTGTGGGAAGGTGCAAATTGGACTAGCCTATTGTGTGGACCCCGTAACTATCCGCAGGCTAGAAGCCACCGAGGATAAGATCGCGCGTGTAGTGGATCACTAGCTAGATCGGGTAAAAGGAGGATTTATCGATGAGTTTGCGATAGATACCACCATGAGCTATAGCGAGGAAGAAAGGCGATTTCTTCAAGGACCGCGAGGTAGGTATATCAAATCATTGAATACATGGATTGAGATGTTGTTATGTGAAAGTAGATTATGCGCATGGATTAATGTCTGGAGTAACGCGGAGCGGAAGAGGTTACCGCGGAATGGGAGGAGTAGAGAATAGTCCGTTAGCTTCCATTTCCCAGGAAAGCGAGGAAGAACTCGTGAGGTTCTCACCAGAAAGTGTGGTCCAGTTGATTAGAGAGCGCTTCCCCCTGATACCACCTCCGTCCATGCCACCACCCCGTCACCTACATCTGATCCATCCACTCCAACACCAACCCCATCCCCAACTCCAACAGCCTCAAAGATCGGGATGGCAAGTTCAATTAAGCTGTCGATATTTAAAGGTGCGGGGAATGAGGAACCAGGATGATTCTGGTTTGTGATAAAATTTGTATGGGACACTCAGGGTATCACAGATGATAATATCAAGAAGGCTACCCTACTTAATCCATTTCAGGACCACGCACTGACTTGGTACGTGAAGTATTCAAGAGATCATCCAGCTGAAGGCATTATCGCAATCCTGGAGGCGCTAAATAAGGAATTCGGGAGCCCAAAGTTAGGGGCCCAATCGGTTATTGGTTTCAAAGAGATGGTAATGATGCCTGGTGAAACTCCATGGGATTTGGATCAGAGGTTGAAAAGCGTTATCCACGAGGCCAACATGACACTGACAGATGAGCAGCACTATGCTTGGTTTGTCACGTCATTAACGCCATATCTGAGATCAGCCCTGGCACAACAAAAGATCTCAACCCAAGCTGAAGCACTAGAAGCAGCAATGCAGCTACACAAAACTCTGATCCGGGATCCAGGGTTGGGAGTACAACAAATGTAAGCACAAATACAAAACTTATGTCTGGAGATGTGAAGCTTGAAACAGGGACAGGCGCATAGGACCGAGATATGAGAGGGAGTATGGTATCTCAAATGCAAGGGACCAGTCCATGATAAAGATCATTGTCCAATTTTTGCGAATCCTGTGATAGGAGGGATGGGGGGCATAACATTGCAACTAGAGGTATAGGTTGGGCCAAGCATAGCACCTGCACTCTGGTGCACAATCTATGAAGTTGGAGGAAAGCATACCATGGAAAATTTTCACCTATTGCCAAATCTACGACAACCCCCTCCACAATGCTTATTTTGTAACTTCTGCCGGATGGTGGGCCACGAGGAAAGAAATTGCCGTAGTTACCAAATGTTGATGGATTGAACACCGGTGTATAGGATGCAAACAGAAGTGTGAGCGCAGGAATCTACCACACCATTCGTACAGGGAGGATCCCAAGGGCGCAGACGGGGCCGCGGAGGCATGGGACTTGGACAAGGGCGAAGGCAATTAATTTGTTTCAATTGTGGAGGACCGGGGCACTATGCGCGGGATTGCACAAACCCAACCAAAGCCTGTTGTCCTTACTGCTACCAATTTGACCATGAAGTTGTCAATTGTCCCATGTTGATCGCTCAGATGCGTGAAAAAGGGGTGCTCCTGGCCAGCCCCACTCAGAACGTCCAGATGATGAAGGCCAAACCCCGTGTAGAGGAACCGACCATAAATATGATACTTCAGAGTGGCGCGACCATTGGAGAAGATAAGGGGAACCAGCCAGAGACGGAGGGATGGGTCCATAAGGTCCCCACAAAATAGCCAAACTTTGATTTAGAATGTGTGAAGGAAACCTTTATGGAAGCCAAGAAAAGCTTAGCAAAGGCTTCTACATCGGGGAGTAAGGATCAATTCGGATCAGAGAAGGATACATCCATGTTAACTACCTTCTTGGAAACATGCATGCACTTACTGAGGGATGCCAAAGCGGTAAGGGGGCTAGAGGAATTGATAACTCGGTGTGCAAGACCAGATGAACCATGAATGATCTGAAAATTAGGCAAACATGCTTTGCGCATTGGGCAGGAAATGCGACTAATAGTCTAGATCGGGGACTATGAGATGGATCAGGTCGTTTTAGATTTGGGGTCCGATGCAAATGTCTTACCAAAGCAGACTTGGGAACGCATGGGCAGGCCTCCACTATAATGGTCGTTGATTCAACTAAGGATGGCTAACCAACAAAAAATTCTGCCTATGGGACGTCTGCATAGAGTTACAGTAGACATCAATAAGGCCAACACCCAAATCGATTTCGAGGTTATCGAAATTGTGGATGATAGTAACCCATATCCTGCACTCTTAGGGATAGATTGGGTGACATATATGAATGGATTCATCAATCTAAAAAACACAAGATTATCTTCGAAAAGAAATCTCTCCACATGGTGGTCCTGTTGGACCCAGCAGAAGGGGCACGATACACCGAGCATGTGCGCAACGTAGAAAGCAGTGGTGAGATGGACTACATATACCAAATTACTGCATAGGATTAGGACAGGGTCAATCCGACAGCGGATGGTCGACTCTCATGGGACCATGATAGTTCTTGCACGTCATACTCAGATGAAGAGGTTGAACGATGGCAAAACCGACTACATGAAGTAACCACACTCAATTGTAATCGGATGGTGATAGTGGGGGTAGAGGAACCACCGAAGAGATTCGTGAGAACACTCTGTGCAACTGCCACTCTTGGACAGAGGGTCACCCCAAAGATGCAAATGACAAGGTGCAGATGTTGAAGTAACGCGCGCGCATGGTCGGAAGCACGAAACAAAGTACGCATTCCTCACCAGTCGAGGCTACCAGTATCTGGGGTGTGGGCATTTACCCAACCTAGAAGTAGTAGCCTAAAGCCCCCTTAATAGTCTAGCACCAAGCTTAGCAGAGGTTCCAAGAAGTTTCGGATACCACGAGTACGTTGGGCCTACAATAGACGTCAAAAGGAAGCTTAGAAAAGACTGAATGGTTGTGGATCCTCCAAACAGGAGCTTCGGTCGAAGAAGCAAGGTACACTGCGAAGCCGAGGGGCCCCGGAACGCACCGCAAAATTGCTACCATGGTTGCGTCTGCACTCACGAAAGAGCATAAACCCTAGAATAATTACCCAACTGCTTCAGAAGTGTTCACAACCCAGGCTAGCAGGGACAAGCCGATCTCGCACCAAATATGCAAACACCTAACTAGCAGTAGAATCTACAGTCTCACCACTCCAACCAATTGAAAGAGAGCGCGAGACAATAAAGTAGTCTGGGAGAAAGAGGCGCGAGTTCCAAGATATGCATTGATAAAACCCATCATCAGGATCGCAGCCGCATGGTCAAAAATACGTTGTTGCATTGCTCCGAGCAAAGGTGACCATTCAGGTCACTATTCATGATACGATGTTCGCATTATGGCAAAAGGGAATGGGCAGTGGCCAATTAAGGGAAGGAGTACGAGCCAGATATGGCACGAGCTACTGCAGAATTTATATGGGGACATTGGAACAGGTGGCAATCCAGGAATTTGAAATTCGATTCGCTTATAAAACACTGAGGAACAGCTACCATGCAACTTACACTTCCACAAAGTGTAGGTTGAGTCTTGACATGGCGTTGTTTATTATCTTTGCACAAGGAGTAATCCTGCAGGTGGTAATATGTCCAAGAGGGAAGCCAGACTATCTCAAGAGTGTGGTGTTAACAGCCACGGGCATTCTGCAGCCTGCAGACTCAACAATAGGGGATGTACCGGAAAAGAGAAGACACGAAGCAGAAGTGGTCTGAATGTCATCGCCTCATCCATGGGCAAGTGGGAAAACTACAACAATTCAGCGAAAAGATGGGAAAATGGAGACCACGGGTCAGAACGAAGTTACTAAAGCGTCTCTAAAAAACTATAAGCAGTGGGATCTCACAGACAACAGCAACGGTCTTGCAAAATTATAACACAAGCTGCAGCAAACAGTGTGACGAGAAGATACGAAGGTTGGAAGTGGATACAAAGGTACAAGGAGGTCTCATCTGAGGCTTCCCCGCTCGAGCTAAAATTGTATCAGGGGGTGTTCTGTGTTAACTGAGTAGACAAGAATGAGCATCATCGGTTGAATAAGTAGTAAAAACACTAAAGCAGGAGATGGACGAAGTGTTGTAGGAGACAATGACGAAGCAATAGGACGATGAGCGTCACTCAGAGGGAGGTGAACCATGAAGCCACACTAGTGCATCACACCGCACCAACGAGTGACTCGAGATGAGTCGCGATAATTGTGTTGGGGGACCGTTGGGTAACGGAGGTCCCGCGTAATG
This sequence comes from Pinus taeda, assembly GCA_000404065.3. Classification (NCBI taxonomy): domain Eukaryota; kingdom Viridiplantae; phylum Streptophyta; class Pinopsida; order Pinales; family Pinaceae; genus Pinus; species Pinus taeda. The sequence continues at coordinate 291,377 of APFE031202691.1, read as the reverse complement.
GTTTTGGGACAGAAAGCCTAGAAATTAGGATTAAACTATTGTAACAACTCTGAAGTATGCAGAGCACGATGTGAAATAAGTCAAAGTAAAAATGGTAGTCTGCCCAAAAATAATGTAAAGAAATTTAAGTTGAGTCAGCCCGCCTATGGATAGCGGTCCATGGAAAGGTATAAATAGAGCGAGGCTCTACGGGTAGAGTAGCTAAGATTTTGGTATGATTTTGGGATCTGAGATGTAATGGGTGTCTGAGAAGAGCATTCTGAGAGTGTTTGTAAGTCTAAGTCAGGGGTTTGGGTAGAAGATAGAGGCTTTGCAGCTGTGTGCACAGAGGCCCGAAAGAGTCTGCATCTGTGTTCGCGGACCCCTACAGCTGAGTGCGCAAGGCAAATCTGGATGTAAGGGTGATAAGTGTAAATAAAGATAATTTTCTTCTGAATTCTGTGCTATTTCTAAACTCTCGCAACTCTGTTCTTCTATGGTTAATGAAACTGTGTTGATTTGTGCGCATATGCTTATTCCTTGTGAATTAGGTTTAATCTTAATATGTGAACTAAATGAAAGTAATAAATTTTTGCTTAAAAACCTCTCGAAGTAGATCTGGGTTATAATACTTAATCGAATAAATTAGATCTATAATCAGCGTAGTAAGAGAAAGCTAATATTATCGGGATCTGCGTGGATCTAGCACAGCACGAAGCTGCCAAACAGCATGCCAACCTCTCAGACCACATCTAGACATACCAAGGGTGTGGAAACCTGGTTCCAGCACCCTCCATTGCTACCTCGGGTGAGACCTTAGTCCGCGCTTTGCGGGCTATTGCCAAAAGGGCCGGTAGCTGTGGGATTTTCTTGGCTAAATAATTCTTCCAAACCTGGGTCAAGCCCATAATTCTCCATAGTATTAATGCAGGTCAATTGCCTCAACAATTTTAATTGGTTTCCTTTGCCCATAATTCTCCATAGTATTAATGCAGGTCAATTGCTTCAACAATTTTATTGCGTTTCCTTTGAGATCAATGTAGGGATTACATTTAAAATGTTCAAATATTATTTTTTTAAATTCTTGAATTGTTATGGGATTTACCACCGAAGAAGCAACCTCATAAAATTGTAAGACATGCTTTCCTATGTGTTTGGCCTTGTCTTCTAAATTTGCATTCACGACCATGTCTGTCGATATCAAATCTAGCACAGTACCTGGATCGACCAAGAAACAAGATAGTTGAACTTTTCCATAGTGTGTAACGGTTGGAATCATTCTGAAAGCTGAATATTTAATTTAGCTCAACAACAATGTGAGAGTAATCCAACATCACATCTGAAGGTTCCCGCAACTTTGTCAAAGACTGAATTTCAATTAAACCTCAGCATCCATTGATCCTTCGGCAGTGGTTCAAACTGCCAAACATGTAACCAACATTTGAAGCACCCACCATGTTTCCATTACTAAGAACTTTGAATCTAAAAAAGTACTAGTTTTTTGCCAAGTTTCAGCAGCTCACTGCATCTCTATTTCTCTAGTTCCCAACTAGTTGTCACTAGTTCAATGTAAATCCAACTCTATTCAAAAGATCGGTTGGTAGCCTCATGTATCTAACAACTACAAGACCAGATATTATGCAATGAGTGAGTTTGATTTTCAGATTTATGGAGACTCCAAAAGGCCCACATTACAGATAAGGAAAAGGAATTCTGAGACATATAATAGGAACTAGAGATTGTGGCGTAATGTATAAAAGCACATAAAAGAAGGATTTGATTGGATATACAGATAGTGATTTTGCAGGCAGTTTGGATGACAGGAAGAGAACTTGTAGTTATGTGTTCCATCTTGGTTCAGGCAGAAACAACAAGGATCAATAACAATATATTGTGACAACACCTCAACCATTGCACTATCCAAGAATAGTATGTTTCATCAAAAGAGAAAGCATATTGATATTAGATATCATTTTATTAGAGAACTTGTCAGCAATGGAGAATTTTACTTGAAGCCTTGTAAATTGAGTGATCGATTCGCTGATATATTCACTAAGTCATTAGTAAAAGATGTATTTGAGTTTCATAGAGGATACATGGGTGTTGTAAGCCTAGCTGAGTAATCCAAAATGGATCTAAGATAGACTTCTAAGTCTAAAGTGTTCCTCATAGAGGAAAATGAAAGTCCAAGAATGCTCTTGGAAATAGTCCCATTGCATAGATCTTTTCATTCTGAATCTATTGCAATTTGAATGGGCTAAAATGGACTTTGGGTGAAGAAGTTATTGCAAAAAGAAGTTTGTCATGGTCCTTTGAAAAGGAGGCAAATTCTTATGAAAATGACCTTAAGGCCTTATATGCAAAAATCGCATGTGAAAGGTTTAAATGGTAGACCCGAAATATTATGTTCCTCAACCTAAACTCTTATCAGATCCGTGAGATGTATCGGATTGGAGCGATGACGGGATAAAGGTCTGGTGGGAGGACAAGGCGACATGAAATTAGCAATTGCAATATTGGCGATCAGAATGATCGGGGTACTCGATGATCGAAAATCGGCACAGCCAAAGGAAAGAATCCCCAGACCATTACCAATGCGATATGCCGATAGTGAAATGCGATATCGACCATCCAATCGAGGAGTCAAATCAACGGTCTAGATTTAATCGGCGATCGAGAGATCGGTGAATCCCCGATACCAAAGGGTCGTTACCAATGCGATATGCTCACAGCGATATGTGATATCAACCGTTCGATCAAGGAGCAAGATCAATGGTCCAGATTTTATTGGTGATCCCCGACACAAAGGCCAATGCACCATGCAATATGCTAATAAAAGGTGGACCCAATAGGGATTGTGGACACAATTTCATAATATTTGAAATCCAGAAATGCGGGATTTCTTTGTATTTCCTATGTATTGGGTTTTTTACCATTACGCCATATGATAACGATTTGCGATAGAATGGTGGACCCGATGGGTTTATCAATGCGATTGAATGCATTTTGAAGTTTAGTCAAATGCTCCAATCATGTGTTTTCATCAGTTTTCCTATGCATTGCATTATTGGGCTATTTCTGCAGGAGAAAGGCCAAACGGTTGGGTTTTCCTTATGCCCGCCGATTCATTGCAATAAGAAACTGATTCTTTTGTGGAAACAGTCGAGTTCTTCAATGATGGAGGAATGTAACCAATGCATGATAAAAACACAGAGAGCCTGATGGACCAGGGGAGCTGGAGGACTGAAAAAGGTCGTTGGAAGGTTGCTGAGAGTCGCTTGGAGGTCAAGTGAACTATAGAGGCACGCAAAGGTCAGGAGAAGCTCAGAGAGCTGAAGAGCCAGAGTCAGAGCCAGAGCCAAAGAGCTCATGTCAGACTTCTAAGAGCCATGGAGTTGTAATGAAGCTGCAAAACAGCAAAGAGATCAAATTATCAAGTTGTTTTTGGTGTCTAGAGTGTGTTGAAGATAGAAGAAGGAGTTCCAGAGATAGTTAAGAGAATTCTGAGGGAGTCAAAGAAGCCAGAAGCTCAAGAAGCTCAGAGCACTGACTGAAGAAGTCAAGTCTAGAGAAGCCTAGATCTGTCTACAGAGTGAGGACAACCAATGGGATAAGATGGTATTCTAAACCCATAGGTTCATTTGTAAACCCATGGAGTTGAGCATGGAGCTTGTAAAAAATTGAATTTAAGCCATAATCCCAAAGAGCCTAATCGAGTTGATTAGAGCTCAAGGAGACATATCCCAAGATATCAGGGTGAACTCCATATTATATTGTTGTTATGTGTGATTGGTTATTGCTGCACTGTATATGCTGCTTTATTTACTGTTACATGTATTTAAATATCAGTTTAAGAAAATGAACATAATCTCTTAACAGTTGAAGGCAAACACAAGCATACACCTATTTTCAAGCACTTTCATAATTCCACAATTGGTTAATCATAAGGTCTTGGTAATATTTAAGCTTTGAAAGTGGGAGAGGTTCTTGTAAGCTAACAAGAAGCCTTTAGTGCCCCATTTTCAGATCAGGTGGTATCAGAGCCTGAGATTGATTAACCCCACCTTCAAGAAGGTCATAGCAAAGCTAGTTATACCAAAGCAAGTGGTATCATATCAGAATGCTTGATTGACAAAGCAAAGGATTGCTTATCAGAAAGGTGTTTGGGCAGTTAAGGATTGATTGTTTGATTGATTATATGCTTGTTTGCAAACTAACTATTGTTTGAGTTTGCAGAGGTGAAGGGAAAGCTATTGTTAGCTGAGTCCAGGAGAGGACAAGAAGGAAGAAGGGCTGAAGGCATTCTTCTCATCCCAAAGGACCTCAAGGAAATCCTTTAAGCACAAGAGGTTTGTTGCAAAAGGTTTCTTGAATAAGCTCTTTGTTGATCTTGTTTGAAGTTCTTTTGTCCATTTGCATAATGACAACTTCTACAAGTGAGTCCTCAAATTCCTTCTTCATCACAAGATTCTTTGATGAAGACATGAAGCAAGACTTGTTCACCATGATGGACAAGGTGAGAGAAATGTATAAGGATGGAAGGAAGAGCATCATACTTAGAGATCAGTTGAATTCCGTGGAAGAAGAGAAGCAGTTTCTTTCTGACAAATTGTAGGAAATGGAGAGGCAACTTCATATTGCAAATATGAACCTAAAAAGGATGCATGAGTTGGAGACGCAGCGCTTTGTTGTCGAAGAAGCCTTAGTCAAGTATCAGCTTGAAGAAGAGGTAAACAATCCCTGTTTGTATTCAAATTCTTCTAATAATGCTTATATTGGTTCTTTTGAAAAACATACCAGAGGCATAGGTTCCAAGTTAATGTCCAAAATGGGCTATGAAGGAAAAGGCTTGGGTAAACATGCACAGGGTATTGTTGAGCCAATAATGGTTGAGGAAAGGCCTAAGTATTTGGGTCTTGGCTATGGACAGCCTTATGGAGAAATTTCCAAATCTTCCATGAAGACCATTGAAACAGCTCCAAGAAGGAGTTTTATTGCAGGACTTATACCTCAAGATTATGAAGAATGTATTCTTGGGGAATGCAATAATGTGAAGCATATTTTGTAGAAGGAAGGTGTATATCAGCATACACTTGAACCAAAGAGTTATGGAAACTCTTAAACCATTGAAGAAGTTGATAGTGTTCCAAAAGGAGCTACTTCTTCATTCAATTCACCTCCTCAAGAAAGCAATAAAGGTGAAAGAGAAAGGTATAAATCTGGTTCTAACCATATTCCTTTTGATTATGTTTAGCATGATAAATTTCCATATGAGCATGGGAAAAGAATTGCATGTTCCTTTTGTGATTTGGATAACCATCATGTTTCTAGATATTGGAAGAGAATGGCCACATACATGAAACTTTTGAAGGAAAAGAAGCAAGAAGCCAAAGGTCCATTGGACAAGGCAAGTCATGCTGTCAAGAGGATGCACATGTGTTGCACTTACTGCCATAAGCAAGGACATGTTGCTGCAAAATGTTGGACTCTGAATCCAACAATGCATCCACAAAAGCTAAAGAAGGTGGAAAGAGAGAATGGCAGAAATGGAAAGGAAGTTTCCATGATTGATGTGTTTCAGGATGATTCACATGTTGATGTTGATATGCAGACAAAGGTAGCACCTTTGAAATGGATTGGTAAGAAATGGTTAGAGTTCTTATCCAATTAAGGTTGCATGTCTATTTGATATAATGCATCTATTTGCATTTCTTTGTTAATGGAATGCAAGTTGCAGGTTTTTACCAAGAAGTTGAATGGAAAAGTTGAGTAGGAGGCTCACTTTATTGTTGCAACATTATATTCAGTTCAGCTTCGAAAGTACAATGTGCTTAAGCGAAAGTTGAAGGATGAAACACATGCATGAGAATGTTGTGCATGAACACAAGTATGTTGATGATTTCCTTGTATTTGAACATGTATGTGTAATTAACTTGAAGGGCTGATTGCTTTTTTTAAAACATGCATGTAATATTGACTTGAGAAAAGTTGATTTGGTCTCCAAAATGGAGATAATGATGAAGTGTTTCATCTTTGAAAAAGCATGTAGAAAGAGATGTAAAGACATGCTTGACTTGAAGGGTCAATTGTTTTAAAGGCATGTTTTGTGGGCTTGTTATCTAGTCCATCATTTGTATGCAGATGTAAGACATGGAGGTGTTCACAAGATGTGAAAATCTATTTCTTTCGTTGAAGCAGAATTTTAGGCCATCCAATTGTTGCTTTTATTTATGTTGTTTTTAACATTTATTGTTAACAGCTTATCAAACAGGTACAAATGAAAATTTTGTGAAGCAGATGTAACTTCACATTTGTTTGAGCCACCTTGGATCAATGATCAAGGAAGAGAAGTTCAAACTACCTTCTGTAACCTTCTCAGCAGGAGTTCTACATGAAGTCAAGGACGAAGATAGTGCTTCCTAAGAGGACTAGCACATCCAGGAAGGAGAGTGGTCAAAGGCTTTGGTTCAAAGGCACTATGCAAGGCAAGTGTATGAGGTTGAAAGAAGAGCGTGTTGTTACTCTCATTTACTGTTCAGGTCAGTATGTCAGTTTTTTGGAGACCAAAAGTTCTTTTAGTGGGAAGCTGTGATCCAAAATGGATCTAAGATAGACTTCTAAGTCTAAAGTGTTCCTCACATAGGAAAATGAAAGTCCAAGGATGCTCTTGGAAATAGTCCTATTACGTATATCTTTTCATTCTGAAAATGAACTTCGAGTGAAAAAGTTATCGTAGAAAGAAGTTTGCCATGGTCCTTTGAAAAGGAGGCAAATTCTTATGAAAATGGGCTTAAGGCCTTATGTGCAAAAATCACATGTGAAAGATTTAAAGGGCAGACCCGAAATATTATGTTCCCCAGCTTAAACCCTTATCGGATCCGTGAAATGTATCGGATCGGAGTGATGAAGGGATAAAGGCTTGGCGGGAGGACAAGGTGACATGCGATTAGCGATTGCGATATCGACGATCGCAACGATTGAGGTGGTCGGTGACCAGAGATCGACACAGCCAAAGGAAAGAACCCCAAGGCTATTACCAATTTGATATGTCGATAGCGATATGCGATATCAACCGTCCAATCGAGGAGTCAGATCAACAGTCCAGATTTAATCGACGATCGAGAGATCGGCGAATCCCCGATACCAAAGGGCCATTACCAATGCGATATTCCGATAACGATATGCGATATCGACCGTCCGATCGAGGAGCAAGATCAACGGTCTAGATTTGATCGGCGATCGGCAATCGGTGATCCCAAACACAAAGGCTAATGCACCATGCAATATGCCGATAGAAGGCGAACCCGATAGGGATTGTGGACACAATTTCATAATATTTGAAATCCAGAAATGCAAGATTTATTTGTATTTCCTATGTATTGGGTTTTTGACAATTACGCCATGCGATAGTGATTTGCGATAAAATGGTGGACCCGATGGGTCTATCAATGCGATTTAATGCATTTTGAAGTCCAGTAAAACGCTTCAATCATGTGTTTTTGTCAATTTTCCTGTGTATTGCATTATTTGGCTATTTCCGTATGAGGAAGGCTGAACGGTTGGGTTTTCCTATGCATGTCGATTCATTGCAATAGGAAACTGATTCTTTTGTGGAAACAGTCGAGTTCTTCAATGATGGAGGACTGTAACCGATGCATGATAAAAACATAGAGAATGCGCTTGACCAAGGGAGCTGGAGGACTGAAAAAGGTCATTGGAAGGTTGTTGAGAGTTGCTTGGAGGTCAAGCGAACTACAGAGGCATGCAGAGGCCAGACGAAGCTAAGGGAGCTGAAGAGCCAGAGCCAGAGAGCTCACGACAGACTTCTAAGAGCCATGGAGCTATAATGAAGTTGCACAACAGCAAAGAGATCAAATGATCAAGCTGTTGCTAGTGTCCAGAGTGTGCTAAAGACAAAAGAAGGAGTTCCAAAGACAGTTAAGAAAATTCTGAGGGAGTCAAAGAAGCCAGAAGCTCAAGAAGCTCAGAGCACTGACTGAAAGAGTCAGAAGCTCAAGAAGCTGAAGCTCAAGAAGCTGAAAGAGCCTAATCGAGTTTATTAGAGCTTAAGGAGACGTAGCCCAAGATATGAGGGTGAAATCCATATTATATTGTTGTTATGTGTGATTTGTTATTTCTGCATTATATTTGCTGCTTTATTTACTGTTACATGTATTTAAATATCAGTTTAAGCAAATGAACATAAGCACTTAACAGTTGAAGGCAAAGACAAGCATACACAGATTTTCAAGCACTTTTATAATTCCGCAATTCGTTAATCATAAGGTCTTGGGAATATTTAAGCTTTGGAAGTAGGAGAGGTTCTTGTAAGCTGACAAGAAGCCTTTAGTGCCCCATTTTCAGATCATTGAGACATAGACCAACATGTGTGTTTGAATTGTCATGAGCCATGTGTTAGTTTAGCAATCGTAATTAAGTGGGAGTGTTAAAATAGCCAATTATTCTCACATGGAGAGCTCTCTAAAATTAGACAGTCAATTAACTGAATCAAGTTGAGTCAAGTCAAGTTAAATCATATTTTGGGTAAAAATCGAATTTAGAGTATGTGTGCATGTCAAGTTATTTTAGGTGAGTTGCTAGTCAAAAAAGTTTAAATACCCCTCACCTTGTTCATTGTAATCATCAAGTTTAAGTGATCAATTGAAGAGCCATAACTCGTGTTATTATGTGTGAATTATTTGTGTTATTTTGTGTGTTCCCTTCTCTGCCTTTCCAACACCTAAAAGGTCACAATATGTCAATATAGGTCCACACTATGGGGATAATGGTTTTGGTGTGCTTGGGTGTTCCCCGAGGCCAGAATCCATGCATCAACATTTTTTGAAACATCATCATTTTAAACTCTTCAATAATCATGACGAACCTCCAATTATGTCTCATGTAACTCATTCTAAATTTTCGACAGGGTGCATACCACATATTGGTGCACTGATGCCTCAACTCTAAATGTGGCATGCATAGATGGATGCATGCAATGCAAGTCCATACTAGGTCAGTCCAACCATTAGAGCAAGCTAGCGCTAGAGCACACTAAAACAATTCATGGAAAGGGAATGGGAAACAAGCTTGGCACATGCAGGTTTATTGTTCATCGACCTTTGGGGAGCTTGCGGAGGGGCTAATTAGCATAACTTGTTGGCTATCAGAACCCCTCTCATTTTAATTTATTTAAGTTTAAAAAATAAAATATTAATT
>APFE031202691.1:261054-281230 GCA_000404065.3 Pinus taeda | reverse complement strand
AATTTATATAATTATATCCTATAAAACACACCACATTTAATAAAGCAACCACATCATAGAAAAAGTAAAGCAACTCTAATAGATTGCTCCAGTTTCCCAATTAAAGATATCAATTTCTGTATTCAAGCTTCTATGATCCATAATGAATTAAACAAAATCTTTGTGTAAAAATCACATTATAGAAGTTTTTGGTGGACCAGTTTGAACCAATAAGTTAAAAATGTTAAGAATGTCTTTGATCTTTCTTCTTGTGAAGGTTTCAACATAAGCCCGTGTTTTGTGGGACCCCAACTCCAAGAAAAGAAATCTTCAAAGGGAAAGCAACTTTCCACAACTCTCATTACAAAACTCCCTTAAAAAAACAATGTTCCCATACAATTACAAAGCTCCATTAGAATAAATTTCCCACCTCTCAAACGAATTTATTATCATTAACCTGCATTGGTACGCAAAGCAAACCTATTATGTTATCAATTTTAAATTATAATCCTCACAACCATATTGTATATGCAGTTGTTTTGGTTGTCAGTTCCTGTGTAACTGAGCTTATTATCATTAAGCTGCATGCATGCATTGATAAGCAAAGCGAACATATTATGTTATCAATTTTAAATTATAATCATCACGAACCGAATTTATTATCATTAACCTGCATTGGTACGCAAAGCAAACCTATTATGTTATCAATTTTAAATTATAATCCTCACAACCATATTGTATATGCAGTTGTTTTGGTTGTCAGTTCCTGTGTAACTGAGCTTATTATCATTAAGCTGCATGCATGCATTGATAAGCAAAGCGAACATATTATGTTATCAATTTTAAATTATAATCATCACGAACATATTGCATATGCAGTTGTCTTCGTTGTCAGTGTACATGGTTTCAGAGATTATTGAAAATGAAAATAAACTCGAAACAATTTTAAAGGGAGTTGTTTAATTATGAGATGCCTTTTTATTTTATTTTCTTAAATTTAAGGATGAAATTTGGGCGAAATCTTGAGATGCGTTTTTAATGTATAACTGACTTTAGGCATTCAAAAACATTCAGGTTAAAAAACAAGTCAAAAATTTCTCATAATGGTTCAACCATCCCCAACTAGACTCTTCTAAACCAGAATTAATAACAGGTCTTATAAAAAAAAAAAATCATATAAACACAAATTAATAGTCATGAAAATATATTTTCATATATATTAATTTTGACAGATATTATACTTATAGGGATATTAATGGCTGTCATGAAAAGGTATATATTAAGAGTATGTCTTTTTAAAAGGTCGTAAGTTCAAAACCAGAGGGGAATAGAGTATGAATGCATCAGAAGGGAATAGAGTTTGAATGCTTTCCTAAACTTTGTAGTTAAATTGCTGAGTAGAAATGGGTCTCTTGTCCTACAAACCAAAAATCTCATACACCAGTTTAGTATTTGTCTAGCAAACAAAAAATCTTATACACCAGTTTGATATCTGACTTGGTCCTGAATTTAAAATTAGATAATCATAATAATTTATATTTAATAACAACCTACAAAATAAAATTATAATATTCCAATATACAAGCTTACATTTTTTACCATTCAATTTTTAACCGTATCAAGTATAACTTATCAAGTTCAACTGCAAGTAGCTTAGATTTCACTCCACCCTGTTACCATACACATCACACCAATTGTTAAAACAAAACCAAAGAATCGTGTCCAATCATTCTCATGGTTGAAAACTTGAGATCCTCTGGGTAAAAATGGCTATATGAGATCATTTCGAATGGCAGATTTTGAGTCCCCAACTTTTAGACTCCGACCCAAGCTTGAAAACGATGTCTGTCTGAAAGAAATAGCCTGCAAGGGTTTTTCTGTGATGCGTATGATATTATATGAACATGCGCCCATTAGTGTTCCGGCAATAGGACCAACGAAGTATACCCATATAGCTTTATAGTTATTGCTGGCTATTGCTGGACCAAGAGACCTCGCTGGATTCATCGATCCTCCAGATATTGGTCTGCCAACAACAGTAATTTTACTCAGTTTCCTTAGTCCCAAAACAAATTGTATTACATTTACTTCATAATAGTAGTGAAACAAAGGTCGAGGTGAAGCATCTCACCCTGCAAAGATAGAGCTTATCATCACCATCGATCCAACTGCTATCCCTGCAAGCTCCCCAATCTGCATGGTTTACAATTCAAACAGTGGCTTCATTGCTATAGAACGTTTAATTTTCCAACATGGACATATTATTGCCTCAGAGATGGAGTGTATTTTTCCCTGTCCTCCAGAAAACATGCATACATAAAAGAGATGTGTTATTTTTTTAAGGGGAGTCCCTGCAGAAGTTTATAGGCCCGATTTTGTACAATATATACATCAAACGTCATATCAACTGTCACATTAGATCACAATTAACTCCGGCATATGGCTGACCTCGCAGCGACAACATAAAAGAGATGTGTTATGTGACTGGGTAATATGTTACAAAATTGGTGTAAAAATTGAAAAATGTGATTAGGCTTATTATGATATTGAAATTAAATTGAGATGTGTTATGTGACATGTTACAAAATTGGTGTAAAAATTGAAAAATGTGATTAGGTTTATTATGATGTTGAAATTAAATTATTATGAGTTTTTGGTAATAATAAATTTTGCAAATCAGTGAAAAATAAAATATATCATTTTTTAAAAATGTTTAATTAAAATAAATAATTATTAAATAAAATTTTAATGGTAAAAAGAGTTAAAATGAATTTTATGGATGATATTTTAATTGTTATTTCAGTGTTATGAAGTATTATGTAAATTGTGAGATTCTCTACAAAATAAAAAAGGTAAAAATATTGAACTTTTAATATTTTCAAATTTTATAAAAAGATAAGATTTAAGATGATTAAATTATTATGTTATCACTAATCTAATGAATTTTATCTTGATTGTTTGAATACCTATGGTTTAGTATGCTAATGGCAATAGTATCTGGAATACAAATCCATAATGGCATGCATATAAAAGGACAAGAGAATTAGAAGAAGTTGGAAAATTTTCCAATCATTCTTGTTTTGAAAAGAGAAAAATTGTGAAAATTAATTAATTTGATAAGGAGCAATTGATTTTCTAAATGCATAGTATGCTAAGGGCAATAGTGGCTGGAGTTTAGACTAAGGCACGAGTAAAAAGGAGTAGAGAAAATTTGTAAAAATAAATTAATTTGATAAGTAATTAATTTTCTTAATGCATAATAAGTATGCTAAAAGCAGTAGTGGCTGGATTACAAATCAAGAGTATCATGTATATAAAAAGACAATAAATGAGAAGTAACATGAAAATTTTCAATTCTCAATTTCACTCTTGTTTTGAAACCTTGGAGAAAAAAAAGAAAGGAGAAAATTTGTAAAAAAAAAAAATTGAAAATAATTGATTTTCTAAATGAATAGTATCTAAGGGAATTAGTGGGTGGAAGACCAATCAATAGTAGGATGCACATAAAAGGACAAGAAATGAGAAGTAGTTGGAAAAATTCTCAGTTTTCAATTTCACTCTTGTGTTTGAGAAGCTGGAGGAAAAAAGGAAAACAGAAAATTTGTGAAAATAAATTAATTTGATAAGAAGTAATTGACTTTTTCAATGCAAAGTATGCAAAGTTCAGTGGTGGCTGGAATACAAATCAATATTGGCATGCATAGTATGCAAAGTTCAGTAATGGCTGGAATATTGGTGGTGGCTGGAATACAAATCAATATTGGCATGCATAGTATGCAAAGTTCAGTAATGGCTGGAATACAAATCAATAGTAGCATGCATATAGAAAGACAAAAAATGAGAAGTAATTGGGAGAAAACATCTTGTTTTTAGCTTCACTCTGTTTTAAGAGACAGAAAAGAGAAATTGCGAAAATTAATTAATTTGATAAAAATTAATTAATTCTCTAAATATCTTCTCATTATGAGAAAATGCTGATCCTTAAATAACTGAGCTGTTAAAAACTAACCAAACATATACAGCCCCATGTATTTATGGCAGTGGCAAACCTCAACAAAAGCTTTGTACCTTTGAATCCGGCTGAAATGTCTAGGCGCTTTTTAGTCCCATATAATTTTTTAGTCCCAAATTATATGTAGGGATTAGATGGATTTCGCTGCAAATTTCACCTGATTCCCAGCTCTTGTACCTAGGGCATTTTAAGTCGCCAACTATATGAAAGGCGTAGTGTTTATTTCAACCCCTAATTCTATAAAGGGCCTAGACTGATTGAAAAACCCTGGAAGTGTGAAGTTTTCCATGAAGGGGCTATAGAGAGCGAAGGAGAATTAGAGACTCATCTGATGAACTCTTTGGATGTTCTATATAGAGTATCTGTTACAACGAAATTACCGCACTGCTATCGGTTGCAACTGCTGAGGTAACGAACATGAGCACAAACGATACCACGATTTCCATTGCCAAGGCCTGCAGCGCTGTCCCGGAAGGAGTAGTTACACCTGTGTTTGTTACAGGCTTAAACATAACACGCAGTGCAAAAGAAGCTGTTATTGACCCGCCCAATTGGGCTATAATGTAAAGCGGTACCTGCACATCAAGAACCTACTGAGATCTGTGTATTGAAATTCTTGACCAAAGGATTTACTCAGATTGTAAGAGAACAGTCACCTGCTTCCATGGAAAATGCCTCACTGTTGCAAATGAAATGGTAACTGCAGGATTCATATGAGCTCCAGAAATGTGGCCAACTGAATATATCATGACAGTTACTATCAAACCAGAAGCTATAGAACCCCCAAGCTCTGACACTAATGGGTGACTGCCGTGATCCAATATTGAGGAACCACATGTTACAAAAACCAAAATAAAGGTCGAAATTGTCTCTGCTGTTATCTGCAAACGGATTGAATCCATGATAAAAAAAATAATACTGGGGTTTTCTATTCAAGATTCAAAGCTTAATAATCTTTGTTTTAAAGCAATTATTGGAAAATTTACCCATCAAAGCTTAATAATCTTGGAGTTAATAAAACAATTATTGGAAAATTTACCCATAGATGGTTTTTATTCCGGATTAAAAGTTTAATACTATGAGAATTAAGATGAATATGGGGTAGGAGTAAAATGAGATGGCAGAGCAAAATTGAATCGGCAGGCATACCTTTTGAAGTAGAGTACGAGTAACAAAATCCATGCATCCCTCAGAGCACTGTTTACATTTTTCACAAAATAGAGAGCCTTCTTTCACATTTGCAGTCTCTTGGTCTTCTATTTCATGGTCCGAAATATTCATTAGCTGACTTGAGTCGTTCTCGGCATCCATTTCCCTAACCATAAATCAATTATTTCATGGAGATTATAAGAGCATGCGAAATTATATAAAATTATTAGCAAGTCCATCAGCTCAATCACTGGATATAACAGTACAAAGAAATTATCTAAAGTCAGGGATTTACGATCTGAGAAACTGAGAGATCAACAGCAGCAGAGATTGTTGGAAATTAATTCCAACTGCAAACAATGAACAGCTGGACAGAATCTGATTTCCCGTAAATGTTCCAGCCTGTTCGATGCCGCAAAGTCACTGCTGATATTTTGCACATTGATGTGCATTAAATTCACAGAATCTGATTTCCCGTAAATGTTCCAGCCTGTTCGATGCCGCAAAGTCACTGCTGATATTTTGCACATTGATGTGCATTAAATTCATAGAATCTGATATCTGGAAGCAGCAAAAATCTTCTGATATTTTTGCACTTTAAATCAGCATTAAATGTGCAGAAATAAATTCCCCTGCAACCGACTTATTTCCACCGATAAACTCATCACCGCCTCACCGCCTCTTCTGCAATAAATACGTAGATAAATATCAGCAGATATTTTGTCTAGTTTATTGTTTAAATCAGATATTTGTTTTCCTATAAATATGAACGCACAGCAGTTCTGTTAATGTACCAGTGAGATTAATCAAGCAGAAAAGAACAGCAGTTCTGTTTCTCTGAGTGTGTGGCAACAGCGTTAATCTCTCTGCGATACAGCACAGAAGTGCTGAAATGTAATTTCTGTGTTTTTTGAGAAAGAATGTGCAGCAGCATAGCTCACATGAATGAAGCTCTATGCACAGCAGTGCTGAGATAGAGTTGCTGTAATACAGTGCTGAGACAGAGTGCCTAGACAGCAGTGCAGACACAACAAGTGCCTCTGAAGCAGGCATGTTGAAATCCCTCTGTTAAGAGGTAGATGTTATTTGTGTGGAACAGAAGCATTCCTTGGTGAATCCCTCTGTTAGGAGGAAGATGCTCTTAAGCATAGATTTGTGCAACTGAAGTGTTTCTGCTGTTATCCCTCTGTCAAGAGGAAGATGAACTTGTATCAGCTCATTTACTGTTTATGAATACAAGTTTACTGCTTTGCTGATATTCAGTTACTGTAAATTTTACTCTGTAAATCTCTGAGTAATTTTGACGCCCATAAAGTGACTTGCGTCAAAATCGTGTTGCCAAAACACCGTAAGTCAAAAAAATAGTTTTGCGTCAAAAATCGCGTTGCTGCAACACGACGAGCAGCAAATCGCGTTGCTGCAACACCTGTTACAGCAACACAGTTTTCTGTTTTTCTGTTTTTTGTGCTGAAACAGAGCAGTTTTGAATTGTCTGTTTGTTTAGGAATTTAGCAGAAAATTCCATCATATCAGAGAGTTGACCTGGGATGTTTTGTGTTATGGAATTCACCATTAAAAATTCCAACAGAGATGTGTTGAAAAATTAATATATTGGGATCACAAGAACCCTCAAGGAGATGGGTTCGTTGGATCATAAGCTGGGGACCGATATCTGTATTTCAGGGAACCTGAGAAATTGACAGTGAACACATATCAATCAGTATTCACTGACAAAGTTCAATACTCAACACAGGCGAAAAAGGCCCAGGATTAAGTATCCTCCTGTGTCGATTATTATATGGTATATATATATAGATGCATCGTATATTCTCTATTGCATCCAAAACCAGGACACAAGCAGGTTCTGAGATAGCAATTTGTGCTCACAATTGTGCCCGATCTCAGATATTTTTTCTCTCCATTCATTGTAAGTTCCAAAATATTTGAGAAATTTGATGTACCAAGCAAAGTCAAATAAATTTTTAGAATATTCTTAAAAAATTAGGTTATTATTTTCAAAATGTAAAATGTTAGTTATTTTTAGTGAGTTTTTTTGGAAAAAATTTTGTGGGTTTTTCCAGTTTAATGGCAGGAATTTAGTGAAATCACACTATTCATAGATAATTCTTGCACAATCAAAATGCCCTAAGGGTTTTTCAGGGTGCTGAATCCATATATATATAAAGATAAATAGCAAGTGCTTAGATAATGGAAATTTTGACAGGGTTTTTAACAAAATCTGGTAATGTTTTTAAAAAACCCAAGTCATTGTTGTCAACTTTTAGAATTTGAGGGTTTCTGAGATTTTGATGAAGCTGAATTCATTTTCACTATAAAAAAAAAGTCTGGGCAAAATTATCATCTCCATAAACAATGAAATTATCCCATCCATAAACAAAGCCACACAATACCAAAAATATACATGTCATTTAAATTCAATGCTAATATTGTTAGACCAGAGCATACATAACACACAACGGATTTATACTCAGAGATTTACACGGCAATAGCAGAGAATAATTCAGAGAGACAGACAAATGGAGAAACAACAAGATTACTTAGTCAGAAACAGCGGAATAGATAAAACAATCACTGGAGAATAGAAATCACTTTGCATTACATAACAGGTTTGGATCTTCGCTTCCCTTCCTTGGCCAGAGAAATTACAAATTTATAAAGGCAGAAGAAGGATCTTGAATCCTGTATGTGATGGAGATCTGAAATGATCTAGAAACCACTGGCGGTATAGGAGGATCTAGAATCATGCATGTGATTCTAGAAACTATTGGCGGTGTAGAAAGATCTAGAATCCTGGAGATTTAGAAAGATCTGATCTAGAATCCTCCGTGAATTTGGCTTCACACTTAACATTCTCCCACTTGAAGCCAAATAAGAGTCATCAAGTCACACCGAGCCCTACCATGCCTCTACATAACTCATGTTTATTTCGTGGTAGAATCTTAGTGAGCATATCAACAGGGTTCCTATCTGTATGGATCTTTTCGAAGATCACTGTTCTTCCTCCAACACATGCCGGATCCGATGGTACCTTAAGTCAATGTGCTTGGTTTTTTAATGAAATGCTGGGTTTTTCGCTAAGTGAATGGCACTCTAACTATCACAATATAACACATACTTGTCCTACTTTATTCCTATCTCTCCTAGGAATCACCGCATCCACAACATCTCTTTACAAGCTTTTGTTGCAGCTATGTACTATGCTTTTGTTGTAGAGAGGGCTACTATTCTTTGTAGCCTTGGCACCCAAGATACTGCTGCACTTGCAAATGTATACAAATACCCTGTAGTGGACTTTCTAGTATCCATATCTCCAGCCATACATGCATCTGTAAATCCTTCAAGCATAGTCTCATCATGACCAAAACATAAACAGTAATGACTAGTACCCTTGAGATACCTCAAAATCTATTTTACTGCTTGCCAATGTTGTTTGCCTGGATTGGTAAGGAACCTGCTCACTACTCCCACTGAATATGCAATTTCTGGTCGTGTGCATACAATGGCATACATTAAGCTGCCAACTACTGAAGCATAAGGAATCTTGCTCATCTCTTCTTTCTCCTTGTTATCACTGGGACATAATTCAGTACTCAACTTGAAGTGGACTGCAAGTGGTGTACCAACTAGCTTGGCATCCTTCATATTAAACTTGTCAAGCACCTTCTTAAAATATTTTTCTTGTGACATCCACAACCTTTTGTTTTTCCTGTCACGCATAATCCGCATGCCCAGTATCTATTGTGCTGGTCCCAAATCCTTCATTGACAATTTGCTACCCAAATCTTTCTTCAATCTATTGATCTTATTCTTATCATGCCCAACAATTAACATATCATCCACATATAACAATAATATGATATACTTTCCTTGATCATACCTCTTGATATAGACACAATGGTCAACTTCCAACCTCTGGAAACCATGTTCCAACATGAATGAATCAAATTTCTTATACCATTGTCGAGGTGCCTGTTTCAACCCATAGAGACTCTTCTTCAACCTACAAACAAGGCCTTCTTTGCCTTTTTCTATGAAGCCTTCTGACTACTCCATATAAATTTCTTCCTCCAATTCACCGTGAAGGAAAGCAGTTTTTACATCTAACTATTCACATTATAGATCTAAAGCAGCAACTAGACCAAGAATGACTCTAATGGATGACATTTTAACAACAAGTGAGAAAATTTCTGTGAAGTCAATACCTTCTTTTTGGGCAAAACCTTTCACCACCAGTCTTGCTTTATACCTCTCCTTCTTTTCGTCACCTTCATGCTTAATCCTGTAAACCCATTTGTTTTGTAGAGCCTTTCTACCTTTTGAGAGGTTTACCAACTCCCAAGTTTTATTTTCCTGCAAAGAGTTCATTTCTTCTTCCATTCTTTACTGTGCTCGACTTTGCTCGACTTTACAAGCTTCTTGAAAACAATTAGGTTCACCTTCATCAGTCAACAAAATATAGTTTAAAGGAGGATACCTTTGTGAAGGCTTATGAGGCCTAGAAGATCTGCGAACCAACTGTGGTGGTGCATTATCAGGTTGAATCTCCTGTAAAGGTTCCTGCAAGATTTCTTTTTCTTGTTGTTCATTATTTTCCACTTGTTCTTCATGCTCCTGAATTTACTGTTCATTTTCTTGTATTGGTGGTATGTTTTCCTACTGCTCTTCAAATCTATCAATAACCTTCTTAACCTCCAACTCACCTACAGTCCTCTTGAACATTTCTGACTCATTAAATATAACATCCCTGCTTCTAATAATTTTATGTTTGATTGGATCCCATAGACAATAACCAAGATCTTCATCCGCATATCCCAAAAAAATGCATTTCATAGATTTATCATCTAGCTTAGTTCTATTTTCTTTGGGAATATGTACGAATGCTTCACATCCAAATATTTTCAAGTGAGAATAATTCAAATTCTTACCAGTCCAAACTTCTTCAGGGATACCGCAATCCAAGGTTGTTGTTGGAGATCTATTTATGAGGTAGTAAGCGGTCATGACTGCTTCAGCCCAAAAATTCTTCTCCAAACCGAAATTGGACAACATACTTCGCACCTTTTCCATAATGGTGTGATTCATCCTTTCTGCAACACCATTTTGTTGAGGAGTACCAGGCACAATCTTCTCATGCTTTATGCCAAACCTATTACAATATTCCTTAAATGCATTTGAGCAATATTCTCCACCATTATCTGTTCTTAAACACTTCAGCAATTTTTTAGTTTCTCTTTCAACAGCAACATGGAATTTTTGAAATATTCCAAACACTTCACTTTTATTTTTCATAGGATATGCCCAAACTTTCCTCGATGCATCATCTATAAATGTTACAAAATATGATGCTCCTCCTAATGATTTGATGTTAACATGCCCAAACACATCTGAGTGTACCAATTCTAACACATTTTTCTTTCTGTCATGGTCACATCTAAGGAATGAAACCCTTCTTTGTCTACCATATATACAATGCTCACAAAGATCAAGATTGTAGGATTTCAAACCTGGCAATAAATTTTTACCAATAAGGATTTTTAAGCCCTTCTCGCTCATGTGACCCAAACGCTTATGCTACAGATCTACTGAATTTCCTCCTTTTGTGATAGCAACCAAATCTGTTTTTCTTATCAGTGTCTTAAATGTGTATAATGTTCTTGTCTTGGATCCTTTGGCCATGACCAATGCACCTTTTCTAATTTTCCAACCTCCTTTTCCAAAGCTTGTTGAATAGCCTTCATCATCCAGTCGTCCCATAGAGATTAAACTCATGCGCATTTCTGGTACATGCTTGACCTGTTTCAACAATATATCTTGTCCATCTTTCATCTTGATCTGGACATCTCCCACTCCAACAATACTGCAAAAATGATTATTCCCCAAATGCACTATACCATAATCACCGAAATTATGTGAAACAAAACTATCTTTGCATGGGGTTACATGGTGAGATGCCCTAGAGTCAAGGATCCAATCAAAGCTATTGCTAGATGTATATACACATGCATCCTCTACTGAAACAATAAACAACACGTCACCAATTGTGGCTACAACAGTAGTCTCGCCTTCATTTGTGTTGGACGACTTGTGATTTGTACTAGACAGTCTCTGATCCTTTTGTCCTTTCTTCCAAAATCGACATTCTTTCTTCATGTGCCCGGGTTTGCCACAATGAAAGCAGATGATCATTCCTCTCCTTGATTTTGATCAGCCTCTCGATCTTGATCGCCCTTGCCAGCCTCGATCCATTCTCCTACCACGATCAGCTAGAGCGAGAGCCTCTCCTCCCTGATTTTCCGTAATTGACTTGTGTCACAGCTCCTCATTCATTAAACTACTACTGACATCATCAAACTTTAGGGTCCCTGCAGTTGTTGAAGTGCTCATAGCTACAATTAAATTTTCCCAGCTGTCTGGCATAGAACACATTAGCAAAATAGCTCTAATTTCATCATCTAAAATGATTTTAACAAAGGCAAGTTAATTAGTAATAATATTAAATGCATTCAAGTGCTCAGCAACTGAAGCACCCTCCTTCATTTTGACATTATAAAGCTTCTTCATCAAGAACACTTTGTTTGATGCTGTGTTCTTCTCATATAGATCATGGAGCTTCTTCCATAATCCTTCAGTCGTCTTTTCTCCGAACACATTGAAATAAACATTCTTTGCTAAATATTGGTGGATTGTTGCAATCACCTTTCTATCTAGCTTATTCCATTCTTCATTTTTCATCGATGAGGGTTTCTTTGTTGTGCCCTCAATCAGCAAACACTGATCCTTTAAAATCAGTATATCCTCCATCAGTGATTTCCATAGGGCAAAATTAGCCCCGCTCAACTTCTCCATATTTGTAAGTGTTGTCTCCATTTTCAATCAAATTCACGCCTCAAAACACAAAACCTCCACTTAAAAATAAAACTTTAATTATTACCCTTTAAAATTTAGTAATAATGATCTTTCTCCTTTTAAAATACCCTTTTCAAAATTCCTACTCCTTTTTAAAATATACTTTTCAAAATTCCAAACTATAATTATATATGTTTCATAATAAATATAAAAACATATATAATGTTATAATGTTTTAACCTTTTTCACATTTCACACATACATATGTTGGTTTGAGAAAACAAAAACAAAAAACAAAAAAAACTTGACCTATACGTGCAAACTTGATGTAAAAAAAACTTATGAACACCACGTTTCAACTCCAAACTCCATAGATCTCCCCGTTTCAACATAGATCCACGACCTTGTTTTCTTGTAGCAACTGTCTTTTAGTTCCAGCGTTCCTCCACTATTTCTTGGACAGATCCTTCAACAGCTCCAGGGGTAACAACCAACATTTTAACGAATGCTGCCAGAGCAAGGCGATGGCACTAAGCGGCTTACACGGTGGATATTCGAACTTGGCTCCAATACCAGTTGTTAGACCAGAGCATACATAACACACAACGGATTTATACTCAGAGACTTAGACGGAAATAGCAGAGAATAATTCACAAAGAGAGACAAATGGAGAAACAACAAGATTACTTAGTCAGAAACAGCGGAAGAGATAAAACAATCACTGGAGAACATAAATCACTTTGCATTACAAAACAGGCTTGGGCCTTGGCTTGCCTTCCTTGGCCAGAGAAATTACAAATTTATAGAGGCACAAGAAGGATCTAGAATCCTGTATGTGATGGAGATCTGGAATGATCTAGAAACCATTAGTTGTGTAGGAGGATCTAAAATCTTGCATGTGATTCTAGAAACTATTGGCGGTGTAGAAAGATCTAGAATCCTGGAGATCTAGAAAGATCTGATCTAGAATCCTCCGTGAATTTAGCTTCACACTTAACAAATATAAACATTTTGAACTTATTTCGATATACAATACCAACAAATATATGATTCGAATTTCCCAATGTTAAATCATTTAAACCTCATTGCTAATATAAACACTTTGAACTCATTTAAATTGTAAAGTTCTACAATAATATAAACACTTCAACTTATTTTGATTCTGAATTTTGAGAGATTAATTCTTTAACCTTATTTTTTAATCTTAATCTTATTTTTCTCATTCCAAATATTTCAAAAATCCACAATAAAAATATTTAAACTTATTTAGATTGTAAATTTCTAAAATAATATAAACACCTAAACTTATTTTGATTATGAATTTTGAAAAATTAATTCTCTAACTTTATTTTTTAGTTAATTTTTTAATCTTAATTTTATTTTTCAGATTCCAAAATATTTCAAAAATCCAATATTGTTCAATATGGTTGAATATTTGGTTCCTTGCATTTTGTTAGTCCAATAACACCTTTCCCAATGTGTAAAAAAGGGACAAGTGAAAAAATTAGTGAAAGAGCTAACCAACCTGCCATAGGGCATTAAATCACTGGTTAGTTGCATGTCCTTTAACTTTATAACACACCCGCGGGCATAACGAAATAAATGAAAAATAATGAAGTGTGTTATAAAGTTAAAGGGCATGCAGCTAACCAATCATTTAATGCCCTATAACACGCTGGTTAACTTTTGCCCTTCTTCAAATTGTAAAATTGTGAAATAATTAAAGTATGCAAAATTGTGAAATAATTAAAAGATATTGATCAACGCAAAATGTGTTTATTTTGGATTCAGCGCTCCTTCACTCTATCGAAAGGTGCGTTGATGGTATTAAGACCCTAAGTAAAAGGCTGAATTGTAATTCGAAAATCAAATTTTTTTGTTTGAAAACGTCAAGTGGGACCCATGGATCACTTATTTCGTACGTGAAAATTATTTTTAAAGAGGAAACCTTTTATGCGTAAAGAGGGGTTCATAAAGTTTTGCTTTTTAAGTCTTTCAAATAGAGGTTTTGAAAAAGGTTTTTTGAAAAGATATAATAAAAAGGATTTTTTCAAGTTTATTATAAAGGTTTTTTGAAAAGATATATTAAAAAGGACTTTTTTCGAGTTTATTATAAAGGTTTTTTTGGAGTGTATTTTTTTTAGGGTTTTTATATAAAAATCAATAGATAAGGTTTCGTAAAATTTAGAAAGGATATTATTATTTAAAGAAGAAGTTTTTTTTAAATGGTTTCATTCAGTTTCTAGTTATAGTTTTCTCTATTCACACGGAAGGATTATGATGTATGGGTCATTAAGATGGAGATCACATTGAAGGTTCATGATGTTTGGGATCATGTCCAATTTTGGCTTTCGGAACCTAAGAATGAAGCAGAAGAACGAGCCCTCAGTAATTTAGAGAGGTAACTATGGAAGAAAGACAAAAAAAAAGAATGCACAAGCATTGCAACTTATCCAATGAGGAGTGGACTGAGCAGTGTTCCAGAAAATTATGATCACATCTTCAGTAAAGACATCGTAGGAGACTTTGGCGACAAACTATAAAGGTATGGCCAAAGTCAATATTGTTAAGCTGCAGAATATTAGAAGAGATTTTGAAAGTTTGCAAATGAAGGAAGCAGAGGACATTGATTCATTCATGAATCAGGTCTTGACTGTCGTAAATTAGTTAAAATTTTTTGGTGATAACATAGAAGATCAAAAGGTCGTTGAGAAGGTCCTCAGATCTTTGTCTACCAAATTTGATGCTATAGTAGCAACCATAGAAGAAATAAAGGATTTGGAAACATTGATAGTTGATGATTTGATGGGATCACTTCTATCCCATGAGGCAAGGATAGATAGAAATAAGTATTCCACCTTAGAGACTGCTTTTAAAAGTCAGGTTTCTATTCCAAGAGATAGAGGTCAAGGCAGAAGTAGATCGAGAGGCAGAGGACGAGGAGGAAGACATGGTGGTCAAAGAGATGGCCGAGAAGAGCATGGACATGAAAGTGGAAGCAAAAACTAAAGTTTCAACAATAATCAAAGAGTTGACAAATCAAAGATGAGATGTTATTATTGTAATAAATTTGGTTACTGTGCCCGTGATTGCAGGAAGATGATAGCTAATCAAGGAAACTAGAGAGCTAATGTCACTACTGAGAATACTAACTCCATGTTCCTAGCTTGTCATACCATGCATGAACCTTTTGATAATGTATGGCTATTAAATAGTGGTTGCAATAACCACATGAGAAACAACAAGAATTTGGTTGCAAATTTGGATCAATTTGTGAAGACAAAGGTAAATTTGGGGACTCACAAGGCTGTGGATGTAGATAGAAAAGGAGTGGTCAACATTATGATCAAGCATGGGGAGCCAAAGACAATTTCAGATATATATTATGTCCCTGGTCTCAAACATAGTTTAATCAGTGTTGGTTAATTGACGCAGAAGGGATACAAAGTTACCTTTCAAGGACAAGAGTGTGTTATAAATGACAAGCCCCCAAGCAAGCAACTAATAACAAAGTTGCAGATGACGAGGAACAAACTATTTCCTCTAGTTATGAATTGCAGTGATCAAGACAGTTCTTTTACAATTACATGTTCTAATGATTACTAGTTATGGCACTTTTGGTTTGGACACTTGTACTTCTCTGGTTTAAGATTGTTGCAACAGAAACAATTGGTTAGAGGATTACCTCCCATCAAAGAACCTGTTAGTACTTGTGAGTGTTTCATCTTGGGAAAGAAACACCTTGAAAGTTTTCCAAAGGGAGTTGCATACAAAGCAAAGAAACCTCCTGAGTTAGTGCATACAGACCTATGTGGACTTGTGAAGACACAGTCTATTGTTGGAAGTTGTTACTTCCTCACTTTCATTGATGATTATAGTAGAAAGACATGGGTTTACTTCTTGAAGCATAAGTTTGAAACTTTTGCAAAGTTCAAAGAATTCAAAGCCTTAATAGAGAACCAAAGTGATCAACAAATCTAGGTATTGAGGTCAGATCGTGGTGGAGAATACGATTCAAAGGCATTCCATAATTACTGCAAATAACATGGAATTAGAAGACAATTTACAACTAGGTACACACCACAACAGAATGGTGTAGAAGAGAGAAAGAATGGAACCATTATGAATATGTCAAGGAGCATGTTGAAAGGAAGAAACTTGTCTAATGAGTATTGGGCAAAAGCAGTTGCATGTGTTGTTTATGTGATAAACAAATCCCCTACAAAGAGTGAGATGAACAGAGTACCAGAAGAAACATGGCCAAGTATGTCTTATAGCGTATATCAGCTCAAAATGTTTGGATGTGTAGCTTATGCACATGTGCCTAAAGACCTAAGAGGAAAGTTGAATGATAAAAGTGAATAATGCATATTTAATGGTTATAGTGAGCAGCTAAAAGCTTACAAATTGTATAACCCTATCACCAAGAAGACCATAATTAGCAGAGATGTCGTGTTCAAAGAACAAAATTCATGGAATAGACTGGAATGTCTATTGTTGGAATGTCGTGTTCCAACAATAGACTGTGTCCTGTGAGGACACAGTCTATTGTTGGAAGTTGTTACTTCCTCACTTTCATTGATGATTATAGTAGAAAGAAATGGGTTTACTTCTTGAAGCGTAAGTTTGAAACTTTTGCAAAGTTCAAAGAATTCAAAGCCTTAACAGAGAACCAAAGTGATCAAGAAATCAAGGTATTGAGGTCAGATCGTGGTAGAGAATATGATTCAAAGGCATTCCATGATTACTGCAAACAACATGGAATTAGAAGACAATTTACAACCAGGTACACACCGCAACAGAATGGTGTAGAAGAGAGAAAGAATGGAACCATTATGAATATGTCAAGGAGCATGTTGAAAGGAAGAAACTTGTCTAATGAGTATTGGGCAGAAGCAGTTGCATGTGTTGTTTATGTGATAAACAAATCCCCTACAAAGAGTGAGATGAACAAAGTACCAGAAGAAACATGGCCAGGTATGTCTTATAGCGTATATCAGCTCAAAGTGTTTGGATGTGTAGCTTATGCACATGTGCCTAAAGACCTAAGAGGTAAGTTGAATGATAAAAGTGAATAATGCATATTTAATGGTTATAGTGAGCAGTTAAAAGCTTACAAATTGTATAACCCTATCACCAAGAAGACCATAATTAGCAGAGATGTCATGTTCAAAGAAAAAAATTCATGGAAAGGGACTATAGAAAAAATAGTTGATGCACAAGCACCATTGATGGAA
The DNA here is from genome assembly GCA_000404065.3 of Pinus taeda. Lineage (NCBI taxonomy): Eukaryota > Viridiplantae > Streptophyta > Pinopsida > Pinales > Pinaceae > Pinus > Pinus taeda. The sequence continues at coordinate 263,986 of APFE031202691.1, read as the reverse complement.
GAGCATGTAGCAGAGAAGGAGCAACTAGAATCACAAGAGAAGACACCTAATAAAGTCACGCCAGCGAGGACTCCAAGGTTTTCTTAGCAACATGGATCTTCAAGCAGATCAATAGAGTGGAATTATCCTAGCAGCCAATCAGGTGATGAATCAAGAATTAGTAAGAGAAAGATGATAAGTTTGAAATATATTTATGATTATTTGGATGTTAGTTCAAACTTTGCATTGTTGTCATTCCAACCTTCTTCGTTTGAAGAAGCATGCAAAGATGAAAATTGGGTGCAAGCCATTGATGAAGAAATAGAAGCTATTGAAAAGAATGATACATGGGATTTGGTTGGTTTACTAAAGGATAAAAACCTCATTGGTGTAAAATGGGTGTACAAGACAAAGTTGAATGAGAAAGGAGAAATTGACTATTTAAAGCAAGACTTGTTGCAAAAGGATTCTCGCATTAACTAGGAATAGATTTTAGAGAAATGTTTGCTCTGGTAGCCAGATTGGATACTGTAAGAGTAGTTCTAGGCACAAAAGCTCAGAACAAGTGGAAAGTATATCATATGAATGTGAAATCAACCTTCTTGAATGGAATTCTAGAAGAAGAAATTTATGTGCAGCAACCTCCAGGTTGTGAAGTTGAAGGTAAAGAAAACAAGGTGTACAGGTTGAAGAAATCGCTCTATGGACTCAAACAAGAACCAAGAGCGTGGTATAGCAAAATTGAAAGCTACATGATTAAGAATGGATTTTGCAGAAGCAACATTGAGCCTACCTTGTGCACAAAGGTAAATGAGCATGAATGGATTTCGATTGTTTGCTTGTCTGTTGATGACATGATTTTTACAAGTGATCTTGAGTTAGTTAAATTTAAAGCAAAGAAAGAATTTGAGATGACATATATTGGTCTCATGAAATGTTTTCTTAGCATAGAAGTTGAGCAATCTGAAAAAAATGAATTTTTATTCATCAAAACAAATATGCTAGAGATTTGTTGAAAAGATTCAGGATGAGAATTGCAAACCTATCCCTACACCAGTTGCAATCGGTACAAAGTTAAGGATGACGAAGGATCAGATGTCAATCCAACTCTATTCAAAAGATTGGTTGGTAGCCTCATGTATCTAATAGCTACAAGACTAGATATTATGCAAGGAGTGAGTTTGATTTCCAGATTTATGGATACTCCAAAAGGCCCACATTAGAGAGAAGGAAAAGGAACTCTGAGATATATATAGCAGGAACTAGAAATTGTGCCATAATATATGCAAGCACATAAAAGAAAATAATGATTTTGCAGGCAGTTTGGATGATAGGAAGAGCACTTGTAGTTATGTGTTCCATCTTGGTTCAGGTAGAAACAACAAGGATCAACAACAATATATTGTGACAATACCTCAACCATTGCATTATCCATGAATAGTATGTTTCATCAAAAGAGAAAACATATTGATACTAGATATCATTTTATTAGAGAACTTATCAACAATGGAGAAGTTTACTTGAAGCCTTGTAAATCGAGTGATCAATTAGCTGATATATTCACTAAGTCATTAGCAAAAGATGTATTTGAGTTTCATAGAGGAAACTTGGGTGTTGTAAGCCTAGCTGAGACATAGACGAACATGCATGTTTGAATTGTCATGAGTCATGTGTTAGTTTAGCAGTCGTAATTAAGTGGGAGTGTTAAAATAGCCAATTACTCCCACATGGATAGTTATCTAAAATTAGACAATCAATTAACTAAATCAAGTTGAGTCAAGTCGAGTTAAATCATATTTTGGGTAAAAATCGAATTTAGAGTATGTGTGCATGTCAAGTTATTTTAGGTGAGTTGCTAGTCAAAAAAGTTTAAATACCCCTCACTGGGTTCATTGTAATCATCAAGTTTATGTGATCAATTGAAGAGCCACAACTCGTGTTATTGTGTGTGAATTATTTGTGTTATTTTGTGTGTTACCTCCTCTACCTTTCCAACACCTAAAATGTCACAATATGTCAATATAGGTCCACACTATGGAGATAATGGTTTTGGTGTGCTTGGGTGTTCCCCGGGGCCAGAATCCATGCAACAACATTTTTTGAAACATTATCATTTTAAACTCTTCAATAATCATGACGAACCTCCAATTATGTCTCATGTAACTCATTCTAAACTTTCGACAGGGTGCAAACCACATATTGGTGTGTTGATGCCTCAACCCTAAATGTGGCATGCATAGATGGATGCATGCAATGCAAGTCCATACTAGGTCAGTCCAACCATTAGAGCAAGCCAACACTAGAGCACACTAAAACAATTCATGGAAAGGGAATGGGAAACAGGCTTGGCATATGCAGGTTTATTGTTCATCGACGTTTGGGGAGCTTGCAGAGGGGCTAATTAGCATCACTTGTTGACTATCAAAACCCCTCTCTCATTTTAATTTATTTAAGTTTAAAAATAAAAATAAAATATTAATTTGATTATTATAAATAATATAGGTTTATATTAAAGATGTAAAAGCATTTAGGTATATAAAAAATTAAAAAAATAATTTTAATTATTAATTTCACTATTTATAAAATATATAGGTTTATATTTAAAGCCTAAAAGAATTATATATTTTTTAAGTGAGTTTTTTTAAGTTTTTTGGTTTGTTTTCGGATTTAATTTGTTTGAAATCTGGTAGGAATTCTTTAAAAACACAAGTTATACAGGTGAACTCTTCACAATAGAAGTACCCCAAAGGTTTTTGAGGGCGTTGAATCTATATGTGCAATGAAAAAACCAATTTCACTATTATAAAATATACAAGTTTATATTAAAAGCTAAAAGAATTATATAGTTTTTAAGCGAGTTTTTTTTTTTTAAGTTGTTTAGTTTGTTTTCGGATTTAATTTGTTTGAAATCTGGAAGGAATTCTTTAAAAACACAAATTTTATAAGTGAACTC